>MKEJ01028331.1:0-12516 GCA_001753735.1 Embelia ribes
ATTATACAGATAAAATTTTCAAATAAATTTTGCGGGTTGATATAATATGGTCATCACTCCTTTAAAGCAGTTCCTACAACTTATTCATACAAAACTACCACGACGCCTTAAATTTCAATTTTTTTAGCAAGAACAAAAAGAAAAATGTCAAAGTATCGTGCCTATAATTTAAAAAACAACAAAAATAGGAACTAAAATCAAAATAAAAAATGAAAATTGAGAATTGAAATATAATATTCGCTATATACAAAAATTTTGGTGAGATAAAAACAGATAATATAAACAAATCTAGATCCCCAAATCTCTCAATTTTTTTATAATACATATTTGATGCTCTCCCGCCCAATAATAAATTAAGAATAAAGCCTCATTGCTTACCCTGCCATCCTCTCCCCCATGTTAGAAATCTTATTCTCTCCTAATTATTAATTAATTGCCGAAAATGGGAAATTGTATTAAGAAGCAATCACCCACAGAATGGGCCGGCGACGACTGGGCTTCGCCTTCTCCGTCGCCGGAGAACCATTTTTCCGGCGACCCAATTCATAAAAACTCACACAGACAAAAGGGTCTCCCTCCGTTTCCCTCTCCCGCCACGTCATCGGCGGCGGGAGTAGTGGAGGTGAAGATAAAGATAACGAAGAAGCAGCTGGAGGAGTTGTTGGGTGCGGTGGATGTACAGGGGATCTCGGTGGAACTGGCCCTGTCGAAATTGATCAACGGTTGTGATCAGTTCGAGACGAATCAACGGTCGTGGAAGCCCGCGCTGCAGAGTATCCCGGAGGTGGATTGAGTGCGTGTGCAGGGAATCTTATTGAAGGTGCGAGGCGTTGGATAACAATTTTGCGCCCCATTGTTATTACTTATTTGATCTTTTGTTGCTTTTTTTTTTCTTTTTAAGGAAATTAGGATGGGTTAAATTAAGAATATTTGGTGACTTGGTGTACTTTTTTTTGCATGTAAATTTGTATTGCTATGTTTGTTTTGATGGAAAATAGGGAAGAAAAATGTATATTTTAGGAAATTTTAATTTTTGGATATTTGATTTGTATGAAAGTATTTTTCAAATCTTGAGAAAAATAATTCTCTCAAATTATTCAAAAATTATTCTCAGCTGCAATGAGCAATACTTTAATATAGTTTGTATTAATTTTTCTAAAACTTAATTTTTTTTATTAAGCCAACATACATCTTAAAAGTAAATAATAATAAATTAGACGTAACTTATTTTTCTTTATATATATGTGAAATAAGCTTTCATCATTAATAATTATTAAATTTCATAAAACTAGCACCTAGATCAACTTTGCAAGTTAATTTATTCTCAAAAGTGTTAAAAGCAAGTTTTAATCAATAAAAAAAAATCATTGTGATTTTCTGTGATTTTTATAGTGATTTTTATACTGTCAAGTACGTTTAATTATAATATGTGACAAAATCACCACTAAATATTAGAGCTCTAACTCTCTAAAATTCTTGAAAATTATTCATGTCTAAAAGATAACTTTATATTAATAATTTCACTCATAAGTAAAATTTCATTCCTAATTCGAATTATTGCTTAAAGTCAAAATAAGTAAAAGACAAGGAAAAAAAATTATTAATGTAACTAATATTCCAGTTAAATAAAACAAAAATACAAACAAAAGATGAAAACGCAATAAATATTACTCCCCAGATTCAAAATAAGTGTCATTTTGTGGAAACTTTTTCTTATTTCATATTAAATATGGCTTTAAAAACTCAATATTTAATTTATTACTCTTCAATTTTATCCATATTATTCGTACTAAATTTACAATCAATTCACATAATTCGAAGTATTTAATGAAGGATGTTTAAATAAAATATAATTTATTTATTTTTCAAAAATTAAGATTATCATAATCTACTTACATTAACTGTAAACTAAACTTGAAATGGAGAGAGTACAAAATACTCATCTGTCTGTGTAAAATTAAGTTTACGTTCTTAAATTTGTAAAAGTTCACAAACAATTTACCATTCATACGACAGTGATAACTGTTAAACCAATTGTTTTTCTGATGGATTGAAAAGTAGTTATGTGACTAGTCACAAGACGCTTTTGTATTAGAGACCATTGCACAAACGAAAATAACAAAAAATAACACAAATAAATATTGCAAGATACAACTGTTGCTAAGCATTTTGGAACTAATAAAAAGAGTTCCATCAAGAAAAGATAGAAAAACACAAACCAAATTGAAGATAAAAAAAGAAAAAGATTAACACACTCGAAGTAAAACAGGTTCCTAGGTACATACTAAATCCACCACCAACACGAACCGATTCTGCCATGACTGCAGCTAACCAGCATAAACCGGAACAGAGCTCATTGATGGCCCCGTTACGCTTGCGGTGGACGACATCAGCAGATCACCACCCATGGATAAACCAAAATCAGCAGTGATGACTTTTTCACAATGGAGTTGGTAACGAAAGTGAATTTTATAATTTTTAACAAAATTCTTCCGAAGATGAGTTGTACTTGTTGGCCGATCTGAAGGAAATATACCCCACTACAAGCTCCTGCGATTACTACTAAAAAATGATTGCAACCACATCATTGTGCCAATTTTTCAAAGTAACTTCAGAACAAAAATGAAATATTTTCTAAAAATCTATCATTACCAGAATTTAGTTTTTTAAATCAAAATATACACTTAACTAGAAAAATTTCATCCACAGATATAACATCCTTCGGATTTACTACTGAAAGTATAACATAGACTATTCATATCCACACATAGATGCATCAAAACATAAATGTAATAATTATGAGATTTGAAGAATCATGAAAGGGAAGGTGACATATATTTGCAAAATTTTAAAATAAAGTGGAAAATTTCATTTAAAATTTGTAATGGTAAACCCCTAGGCTGAAAATCACTCTTAGCCCCAATTCACTACCACCGTTAAAAACTGGTAACAGACCCACTTTGTATTTTTCGGATAAATAATGGGAGTTTTCGTTCTCCAGGAGGCGAAGAGGGTCTAACTAGAATATCTAATTGAAATGTCTTATATTAGGGGTGAGTAACAAACCCAATTTGCATTTGATATTTGTGGAAGGGTGTTATGACAAATGCTAGAAATTATTAAATCTAAAACATGCCTGCTGCGGACGCTGCTGCTGCTGGTAGTTTCCATAGCCAGGGTATGCCCGACAGTACATGTTAGCATCTTGTGGAGGGACCGTATATCCACCACTATATGCATCGTATCCTTGTGTACACCCACCATAAAACGCACCTTATTGAGCTTGATCTGGTTGGGTCTGAAGCAATCACAGGAGCAGAGGATCGGAATCTACGCCAAGCAATAACTTATAAAATCTTGTAAGTTTTAACCTGCTTATTTGGACTGCAACCCCGTGAAAGCCGAACACTCTGTCCTCCTGTTTGAGTACCATTCAACAATGACAGTGCTAGCTCTGCACAGGCCCTGTAATTCATATGCAATGCATAAAAATATTAAAAAATGCAAAAGAAAAACACGAAGATGAGGGCCGAGCTGGTATGACTTGGTTGGTTCAACCTGTTAGGTATTTTTGTGTATTTCTAGTCTAGCTTTCGGTATTCACTGCCTATGTAATTTGTGCTAGTTTAGTTGCATTGTAGCTCCATCTGGAGCATTGTAGCATTGGCCGGATAGATGACGACTTGTGTTTTCATTGCAATTTTTTTTGACTTAATAATATAGAAACTTTCAAAAAACAAAAAAGAACTGGCTGCCAGAAAATTACAAAATCTGGTTATTTCATACCTTTCCGCAAACTGAACAAAGCCACACCGCTTCCCTGACACTATTTTCACATGAACCCACTGACCAAACTGGCCAAAAACTTGTCTCAGAAGATCATCTGAAACATTCTCATCCAAAGCACCAACAAATATACGCACACAATAAAAAATAAAGTCAGATACACATGCAACCAAAGAATTAATCTAACTGCAGAAGCAGGATACGCACTGTTGTATTATTTGGATCGCTATCCCTGGGGTTTGTCTGAAAACTATGACCTGTAGTTAAAAATGACAAAGAAACGTTGAAAACAAAAATAAAGTAACTAAAAACATATAAATTACTGTCAGCGACCGACACTATTGACTTGCTTTCTAGAAACTGCAGTTACAGTATTCATATAATCCACAATTTTACGCTGGTTAGATTGACATCATATTAACTGGAAGCAATACCGGCAACAAATATCAGGAAAGCTAAGGATATTAAACATATCAAATTTTCATCGGAACACCAGACAATTTAATCGTAATTAATTCATTAAAAGAATCACAAACAGCAGTTTTTTTTTACCCCCCAACGTCTGATTCCGTACAAGAGAGTAACCAGCAAGGAATGTTACGTGGGAAAGTTAAATAGGATATCAGACCTGCAAATCGGAAAACATTAATCCAGAACAAACCTAAATCAAGACCAATAACAGTGGACACTGCTGATCAGTGGTATATTATATGTCGGAGATTCTTTCACCTATCCGATTACACAATGTTGAAGGTACAACTCTTTAAACATGCATCTATACTCCCTTGCTCTAATTTGTTAAGTTGCCATAGTTCTTTAAAGCACGTTGAAAAGGCATTGATGACCCACGCTACGTGAAAGAAATCTGGGATCACCATTTAAGAAAAACAGACTCTTCAGATATCCTCTTCTATATTATCAATTTCTTCAATTATGATATTTCCATTATATTGAAATCACTATTTGTGGCCAAGAAGAGCTGTTGTTCACCCCTATTCAATTCCAAATGAACAACATGATCTTGACCCATTATTTGTTCCAATTGGTCGATTTGATACTTAGTTAACTCTTTATTTAAGAGGAAGTATGAATTTTGAAAAGAAAGCTTGAAAACCTCAACAGTAAAATACAACAAGAGAACCTATGGAACTTCTAATTTAACCTAGAGCCTGCGGAACCAACCCCCCCTCCCCCCCACAAAAAAAAAACAGAAATAAGTTGGAATTGACAAGCTGTATTTCTTTTTACCTTTTCCAGCTTATTCCTTATCTCAATAGAGATCATTCTAGAGAAAAAAAGAATAACAAGTTGTCAAAGAAAATCTCTTAAAAGAGCAAAAGAGATGAACCAGAAAAAAGCAAAACACAAAGATTATGGATATAAAATGACTGTATGGAAAGTACCAGAATAAGGCTATATAAATACGAAAAAAATGACTGGAACAAAGAAATGTAAACTGTCAGAACCGTAGAAATGGAAAGTAACTGGACTGGAAACAATAAGGAACTGAAAAGAAACTGAAAGCAGCAAAAAATGCCACAAAAAATAAAGGAGAAAGCTTATGACTTGAACAAATCAACCGACCTAAAATGAGAGCCCAGCCAAAATGAGAGCCTCTCTTGTCCTGCTTTGAAACAACACGAGCTTTATAAGTTTTTGCACGTCTAACATATTTAAATGCTTCCAAGCTTACAAAGGAAAATACGGGAAGGAAATAACTCATCTAAGTTCACGCATCTTCGGAACCAAAGTGAAAAACCATTGGACATAACATATCTAAAAATCAAAGGGGAGTCCACTAATCAATTTAAACCAAACAATCACCACGAAATGATAGTACAAAAGCAAAATCAAAGCATCAGCAGAAGAATATTATGATGGAAAAAATAAGAGAGAAAAAACTGAGATGTCTATTATCAATATTGTATTGTGATGAAAAAAGTTTGGTAGTATACCTCCCTGAGTTTGTTAACCAACAGCAGGCTTCTTGTTAGCAGCACGGCCGATTTGCATAGCTCTACTTGAGCAAAGGGAACCATTCATTTCACTCATGGCCCGCAACTGTTCACCCTCCTCTCCAAACCTCATAAACCCGTAACCTTTGGGCGTCCCTGTCATTCTATCAGTGACAACCTTTGCACCCTTGACAGATGGATATTGAGGTTTGAATGTCTTGCAACATTACATCAGTAACATTGGGGGCCAAGTCCCCAACAAATATTGTAGACCCCAGACTATCATCTGCACGTTTTTATGGCTCATGATATCATAGGACATTCCCATTCGTCGTAAAAAAGACAAGTACCCCGTGTGCCTAATTCCCTAGCGACTTATTTTGAGGTTTGAAATCTTTCATCAAAAGATTTCTGTCTATTAATTGGAAAAAAAGGAGATACACCACACAGGGGAACTTAATAGTTTCTGAGCGTCTCATGCATTTATCATCACAGTCCATAAAAGTATGATTCGAACTTCTTTAAACCTTGAGCATAAAGATTTTTCAACATCGGCTATCTTTGACTAGACTGGTGACAGCTAAAGGGTATAAATGAACAGAGCCACTCGAGAGCAGCTCGTTAACTACTCGGCTCCGGTTCAGCTCTTATAATAAAAGAGTCGAGCTAGAGCCGAGTTTTAGAGCTCGTTTATTAAAACAGCCGAGCTCGAGCTTTGTATAGCACAGCTCGTTAGCTTGAGAGCTTGGTTGGTATACATGTAGACACACATTATGTATATGTATGTATGTATTTGTGTATATGTATATATATAGTGTATAGATACACAATATGTAAGTTCTGGAGGAGACAAGGGGAAAAAAAAGTGAATTAGTTTGGGAACAAAACAGTGGGCCTCCAAGGCCAAGGTGGGCTTCAACCACATCAATCCAATTTAAGTTTGTTTTAACTCTAAAGGAGCTGGCTTGTTTACAAGCCCGAGATCGTGTATTTAGTGCAAGCTAGAGCTCGAGCAGTGTGCCAAAGGCTTGTGGCGAGCTGAGCTCGAGCTTGAGCCATGGTTCATGGCAAGCAAGAGGGCCGAACCGGAGCAGCATGAAGGTCAAGTTAGCTCGGCTTGGCTCATTTACACCCTTAATGACAGCTGACCATTAGCGAGTTGAAGCACATAATATAGATAAGAGTCTTGATGAGTTGTTACCCATCTAAACCAGCTTGTGCAGACGAAATCCAAACACCAAATGAAAAAAGAAAAAAAACTTCATCCACATGCATAAATACATTGATACATACACAGACAATATTCATATATATACTTATTATTATAACGTAATGTTGATTAGTGCCTGTAGGGCACTTCTCAAGTACGCTTATATATGTTAATATTATAAAATTCTACTGTTTCTAGGCACCAACCAAGATCATTAAATGTAAAAAGATACAGAACTTACCACATCTCACCTTGTATTACCTAACTTATTTGGTACAAACATCAGCAAATTAACATGCTTAAGGGTCCTTAACGGGGCCACACGTTCAAAGAGTTTGCATTGTAATACTTGTTTGGAAAAAACAAAAGTAATCCAGATTCAAACTCTGTAAAATTATTTTCCTAGATAAGCAATGCCTTTCAATTTATCTGTCCAAATAATTAGAACGTGATTTTTGGGTAATTAGAAACTTGAAAAGGGAGATACCATTAATTAATAAATGATATCAATTGCCATTTATTGCTAGCCACCGGATCTTGATTGAATGGAAATGGTGAGAGAGTACACATTAAAAATTAAAATTCATGTCTCACCAAAACTGCTTGTCTCACTCATTGTTGCTGTGGGATCTAGATGAAACGGCAAGCAATCAATGGCAGCTGCTATCATTTATTTACCAATGGCAGCCCCCCTTTTCACATGTAGAGGTTAAAAATACAGAGTGTGCCTATTTCAGACCTCTAAACTTAAAAAACAGAAGGATGATAATAAGCCCCCTTTCTTAGGCAATTGAATAGTCTTAAATACACTGGTGGAACAATTCCCTAAAATTTAAACTCCAAAGTTTAGAATAATTGTTCATTTAGGAGCATAGGTGAATGCCTTAATATATGAAGAAACGTAATGATATTGAATCAAATAATATCTTCAACAATCTACATAGAAAATTAAACTAATAAACAATCAGGCTTCAAATCTTTAAATTTATTTTCCTAATTTGCAAATCCATATACAAAATTACGAAAATCAAAAACAGGCACGCACATGAATGCATACATATATACACGGCTTCGGTCCCAAGGGGGGCACCTCAAAAATTTCCAAAAATTATCAATGTAAGTTTCAAAATACTTCAATACCCCACTGCACGGGGCAGTGACCTGAACAAAAAATATTCATCCCACTACATAAACACAAAGAAATCGGCCCCCATATCAAAAAAATTTGGATCATCCACTTTGTGTACAAACATACACACATATGAATAGATACCTCGAAAGCACGGACACTCCAAAATAGGACACGTATCAATGTTGCACACGTATCGGACATACATACTCCGCGAACACTTCGAAATACGTGTCCAACACGCTATGTGACGAGTCCAAAATGCTATTTAATTATTTAAATTTTGGA
Source organism: Embelia ribes (assembly GCA_001753735.1). Taxonomy (NCBI): domain Eukaryota; kingdom Viridiplantae; phylum Streptophyta; class Magnoliopsida; order Ericales; family Primulaceae; genus Embelia; species Embelia ribes. The sequence continues at coordinate 8,369 of MKEJ01028331.1, forward strand.
CACACGATTGACTCATTTTGTACTTGTCATGGACATGGTGGATCAATTTGTAACCTTTTTTCTATTCGGTCAATTTTTATTCATTTGAAGTTATACATTTTGGTGATTTTCACGAACCAAGTTTCAATACTTATTTATTCCTTTAGTGCATGACACATTTTTGGTCCTTTTGATAATTGATCAAAATTGATACTCGTTAGTAAGGTGTACTACATTATAATAAAATCCAATTGTTTAATTGCTATTTTGAATCAGCAACCAATACATAACTTTACTAACTTATAAAAGTTATTTAAAAAAATAAAAAATGCCAAATACCCACAGTGTCAGTATCCATAATTTTTTGAAAATTACCGAATCCGTGTCCGCACCCGTATCCGTATCGATGCTTTTTAGATAAATACGTACTAATTTCCACCCTGAACGGAAAATATTTGGCAATAGGACTGGGTATCCCGTACCCAGAAATCATCAGTCACCCACTGCATACACAAAAATACAAACATATAGATACATACGTACGAATACACACACACAAAAAAAACCATATATATATGTATATACATATACCTCGGATAGGGCAGCAAGAAGGAGAATCCGATTAGACAGGGACTTGGACCCGGGCAACTTGACCGCCCCCGAAATCTCCCTAATGGGCTGCAACACGATCTCCGGCGCGGTGGACGGTTTTTCGGCGGTGGCAATCGCGGCCGAAACCCTAATTTTATGCATCAATTTGCAATTGAAACCCCTTTCATTGCTCAAACACAGTGATCTCTCGCAAAGACTGAGCTTTGATCCGTAAAAAGAAGAACCCGGAAGAGGAATTCGATTGTTTTTAATGGGTTTTTGAGAATTGATGGTGTTGTGCAATGATTGGTTTCCGATTGATAGTTTGCTAACCTGCGCCATCTCTCTCTCTCTCTCTCTCTCTCTCTAATGGAAGTCCGCTGCCAAATGAATTGAACCCAGTTGGGGGTTTGGCGGGTAAGCCAGTCATATCACCACCTACCCCTTTTTTTGGTACAATTTGTGGATTTTATTTCACATTTCAACACTTATTATTATGCTCCGAATATAAACAAATTAACTACATCCTAATTATTTTTGGGTATAATACAAAAACTAGGACTATGTTTGATGATAGCTTCTTGCAATAAAAAAAAAAAAAAAAAAAATGCGCTTGTTTTTTTGGTAAGGAATTGGATAAATTCGGTTTAACACTTCTAAATTATTCTTGCCGAAACGGCAATAAGTTCAGCTTAAAAATTGAATAGCCAAATATTATTCAATTTGTCCAATTTTTAAGAAAAATGAATAAAACATCGAGAATTTAAACACTAATGAGATTTTCAAATGGTCACTATTTATTTTAATCTTTTATGATTCACCATCAGGTATTATTCAATTTTTCATTTGTCAGTCACTATTTTTATCATTATTTAAATTAGTTATCATCTATTATATTTTGGTAATAATTAAGTGTCTAAACCGAATTTGCAGGAAAATTATAAAAATCGGAAGCTTAGATTGGTGTAGTTAAGGTGTTTTTTTCAATGTTTTAGCCATTATGGAAGAAGGAATATACTGGTGAATAAGTAGTAAATTTTTACTCCTACTTTAGCATATACATTGTACATACAGTAACTTAAATTGATACCCTATTTGTATTTTGGTTAAATTTGTTAAGTGACGAAAACAAGGAGGAAAAAATAAAAATTTAATTTTGTAAAATGAAAGTGTATATTGTCTTTTAGCCGGTTTGTAAACGATTAAAAGAATTATTAAATAGGACCTACTCTTTTCATCCCAGTCATTGTTTTTATTAAGACAAATTTTTAAAAAAATATTAGTATAAATTTTGGTATAAAACATGGAGTTGGTAGGTGATGTTTTTGAACAAATTATTAAAGCCACTAATCTAATACCACCAACCACACTAACTCTTGGTTTATTTTTATTTATTTTTTAATTCTTTTTTTGCACCATTTCAATAACTAAGTTACTTTAAGTGGGTCAAATGGTTCACTAGCTTTATTGCATTATTATCTTTTTGTCTATGTAAAATATTAAACCATACTACCAACTTTATGAGGGGGGAAATTTTAAAAGTTGCAAAGTTGTTTATGCACTTTCCAGGAATAAAATCAAATTGATTACTGCAATAATAAGACTGTGCAAAAATTCCCAACAGTATTCTTTTGTAAACTTTGGTCGCAGAGTGCTTACAGCAATTCCAACCCACTAGCTAAAATAAAATTTTTATCTATTTTGCTGAGCCAAACTAAAAAAATTGGCTCCAACGGGCTCAGTATTTGGCTCTTTATTTTGCTGAGGTTGATATTCACTTAACAAATTTGGCTAGCCACTCTCACTCTCATCAAATTATTTTTATCTCTTCCCTCTCATAAAATAAAGAGCGTGGTTAGAGTAAATTCTAAAAAATTGTTAGCTAAAATAGTTAATTGAATATTTAAATATATTTTAAGTAGCTATTTTGTTGAGATGGGTTGAAAATGTTGTTATGTACAAATACACACAGGCTTCTTTATATTTCTTGCACAACTTTACGTACAATGGTCCTCGTGGTTTAAAAATGATACATTTGGTCCATATAGTTTTAATTGCAACATTGATAGTCCTTTTTAAAAACGTAAAGTTACCCAAAATCATTAAAATCATATTAATTGACCTAACAATGACTTACTTAGAAGTAAATTAGTCTTTTGCTGTCGATTATTTTGTTATTGCCTCTTACTTATTGCCCTAAAACTTTTAATATTAGGAAAATACTATAGGGACCATAAATGATATTTTTCTCAAATGTTATAGCATAGCGGCAATTCTGTACTGAACCCGTAACAAATACCTATTTGATGAAATTTGGTGCGTCAATCCTGTTTTAAAACAAAAAAAATCGTTCATAAATTTTGTACATGATATTCTTTATACGTATATGATTACTTTGAGTAATATTTCTTCGGTGAAGTGACTGTCTTTTTGTTTTTATATTTTTTTACTTAAAGGTGTTCGATGCAATTTCATCAATTTTCCCACGCATACACACCGTTGGCCCTCTCTCTCTCCTCTGCAACACCTTGCCGGAGAGTGAGATCACGAGGTCCAGCCTATGGGAAGAGAGCACCGAGTGCATCGATTGGCTTGATGAACAGAGGGCCAATTCGGTAATTTATGTAAACTTTGGAAGCATTGCTAAGATGACCGAGGATAACTTGAAGGAGTTCGCATGGGGCCGAGCTAATAGCAGCTGCCCCTTTTTGTGGATCGTTCAGCCGGATTTGGTCTTGGGCGAGTCTGCGGTCTTGCCCGAACAATTCGTTAAGGAGACCGAAGGTAATTTATATTTCGAATTTTGGTGAAAACTATACTTGATACATTAGTTGCCATTTCTTTATAGAAGAGAGGTACAGTGGGACAATGAGGTATAAACCATACAAAGTGTAAGATATAAGATATATATATATATATATGAGACACAAGTTTGGCTTTTTGGGGTTGGATTACATGAATCATGAATGGTGCATCTGTTAAAGAGAAAAAAAATGAATGGTGCATATGATTTTAACAAAATCTTATTTGATCTCATGATGGGTTTTCCAAAAGATAACGGATTGGGCATTCAAAAATTTAAAAGTATTAACATATTTGGTCCATTTCATTGTTTTTTGACCTTTTCTATTATAGAAAATTTAAACATAACTCCAATATTAATAATTGTAAGAAAATAAATTTTTCCCTAGAGAAACTACAATTGGATGCAATGATTTGTTTTTGATCAATAAGGATATCTTTCTGCCTTCAAAGGGACCAATAATGTCACGTATTGCAAACATTGAGCTGTTAGTGTTACAATTGCAATTACAAAGACCTAATAGAGTATAGTTGAAACTATGGGGACCATTCCTGTAGTTAACCTATCGATGGCAAAATTATATTTTACACCGCTCCATTTTATCCTAACCTCACTTTTCACCCTACATCTTCTAAATTTTCTAGCAGTCTAGTTCCAAATTTTTTAACATGGAATCCGAAATATGCATATGACCATTATCCACTTCTCACGACCCAAAAGTTTGGAAATAATTTTCGTTTAACAGTTTCTTGGGACACAACGGCCTTTTCAGTAT
>MKEJ01028334.1:3324-16414 GCA_001753735.1 Embelia ribes
TTTTTTATCAACTCCGAGGTTTGGAATTCTTTTCGAAGATTGATCTACATTCAGGCTATCATCAATTTAGGGTTCGGAAAGAGGACATCCCAAATACTACATTTCATACTTGGTGTAGGCATGATGAGTTCCTCATGATGCCTTTGGGTCTGACTAATGTTCCAATGAAATTTATGGATTTGATGAATTGAATTTTCCATCCTTATCTTGACCGATTCGTTGACATATTTATTGTTGATATCATGGTATATTCGCCTGCTGAAAGGCACATCGGCAACACCTTTGAGTTATACTTTTTACTCTTCGAGAATATTGATTATATGCCAAGTCCTCATAATGTAATTCTAGTTATCGGAGGTTCGACTTCTCGGGCATATCATTTTGGAGAAATGAATTTTGGTTGTTCTTAAAAAATTGAGGTCGTTATTCGTAGTTTTTTGGGGCTCGTATGTTATTATCGATGCTTTGTACAAGACTTTTCTTGCTTGGCGGATCCTTTGATAAAGCTTACTTGCAAAGGCATAAAATTCGAGTGGAATGCAAAATGCGATGAGGGTTTTCTTTGATTGAAAACTTTGTTGATCGCGGCTCCAATTCTGATCATTCCGGAGTGAAGGATCTGGTACTCAGTTTACTGCGATGGGTCGAAAGAGGGCTTAGGGTATGTTCTTATACAACTCAGAAAGTTGCTTATGTATCGAGACAGTTGAAGATACATGAGTAGAACTACCCAATACATGATTTAAAGCTCGGTGTAGTAGTATTTGCCTTAACGTGTTGGAATCATTACCTTAATGGCGAGAAGTTTGAAGGGTTTGAAATATGTTTTCATTCAGCGTGATCTGAATATGAGGTAGCGGAGATGGATGGAATATCTAGAAGAAATACAATTTCTGAATATCCTCTAGGAAAAGTAAATGTCATTGTGGATGCTTTAAGCCAAAAAGCTCATTACTCTGTTGCATGTCTCACGGTTGATAAGTAGGAGATGCTACGAGTTTTCAATGAGTTTGGGTTAGATATTGTAGAATTAGAGAATCGGGCTTCATTGTTTACTGTTGTTGCTCAACTGGCATTGACTACTCAGGTTATTGACCCTCAAAATGGGGACGAATAATTGGATGTGTATCGAGTGTGTATCCTTAGCGAGCACGGGCTTGATAGGTGGACTATTACTGCGGATGGAGGTCTACGATTTAAAATTCATTTATTCGTTCCGAAATCTGTTCGTAGGGAGGTTCTATGAGAATCTTATCATTCTCGTTTAGCAGTGCATCCTAGAGGTACCAAAACATTTCATAATATATCTCATCACTTTTGGTGGTCGAGCATGAAGAAAGATATGGCATATTTCATATCAAAGTGCTTGACTTGTTAGCAAGTCAAAGCAAAGCATAAGTGCCCGGGGGCTTGCTTTAGTCGTTGCTTGTTCCAGAATAGAAATGGGAATGGATCATGATGAACTTTGTAGTCGGATTGTCGAGATCGAGAAAGGAGAGTGATGCCATATGGGTTATAGTTGACTGGATGACAAAATTGGCCCATTTTCTTCAAATTTGTAAGACTAACTCAATTGAGAAACTATGTTGGAAGTATATTGATGAGATTGTTCAATTACATGGGGTTCCGGTATCGGTAGTTTCAGATTGGGACTCTCGTTTTGTATCATGTTATTGGTCTAGTCTTCAAGAAGCCCTGGGGACAAAACTTTCACTAAGTTCTACATTTCATCCGCAGGCAGATGGCCAATATGAGCGCATCATTTAGACGCTTGAGAATATACTTCAAGCATCCGTCTTGGATTTCTAGAGACAATGGGAAGAGCATGTAAGCTTGATCGAGTTTGCTTATAATAACATTTATCATTCAAGTATCGAGATGGTACCTTTCAAGGCTTTGTATGAGAGACCTTATCTATCTCTAATTTGCTAGGCTGGGGTAGGAGACAGTGTATTATTGGGTCCAAATTTAGTTTAGGAAATGACTCAGAATAAGGAATTGATAAAGAGAAGTTTGGAAACGGCGCGGAGAAGACATAAGAGCTATATGCATATGCATCAACGACCATTGACATTCGATAAAGGAAATTACATCTTCTTGAAAGTTTTGCCAAATAAGGGAATTATGCGTCTTGAAAAGAAGCAAAAACTTTCACCGTAATTTATTAGTCTATTTTTTATTCTCGAGAAGGTGGGTAAGGTTGTGTATTGATTAGCCTTGCCACCTTAACTATCAAGTGTAGACTCCGCATTTCATGTGTCAATGCTTTGAAAATATTTACGGGATTCCTCTCACGTAAACGAGTATGATGATTTACATGTTGAGGAAGATATCTCATACGAGGTATTACCGGTTCAGATCTTGGATTAAAATAACAAACATTTGGAGGCATTCGATATGACTTGTCAAAGTCTTAAGGCAAAGTAATTTGACGGAGGAGATGACATGGGAACCAAAAAAGGAGATGTGAACAAAGTAGCCGGAGCCATTTGTTGATTCCGATACGTTCTTATTTTTCGTAGTTTATACTAATTTCAGGGATAAAATTTCCTATCGAGGGGAGGATGTAATGTCCCGGATATACGTGTAAAATTTTTGCGTAAATAAATTATATCATTCGAGTTAAAATATGTTATTTATTTAATTTTTTTCGAACATTCGAGTTATTTCATTTCTGGATTCGAGTCGCGAGGTATCAAGGAATTTCATGTTTGACATCATAATATATGTTTATAATGATTAAACCTATATTATAATGTATTTAACATATATCATTAAGAATTATTTAATAATTATTATGTATGTATATAAGTTATGTATGTATGAAATTTGGTTGAAAGTGAAATATAGAAAGTTCTGAGAAAGAATGTCCGGAGGGTATCCAACGGTCTAAGTCGTCAAACAATCGGTAAGAAAACTATATTGAGAGACTAAAATTGTACAAAGTTTTCACAAATTCTGAGAAATTTAGCTTGTTCGGGGGCGGACGGTTGGCAGATAGTCAACTCTAGGTCGACAGACAATTTTGTTTTATTCCTTCACGTCTTGGCTCTTATCTTTGTAATTAGTGATCTTCAAAAAGTCACTTTTCACTTTACCAAAATTGGGTTAGAGAGAGAGGGAGTGTATAAGAAGTAATATTATGGGTTTAAACTTTTTCGATGTGGTTTCATCTACTTCAAGTCATAGTGTACAAAAACAAAGTTGATATTTGAGTTCCTTGAAGCGATATCGTCATTTTGACGTAAGTCTCGTTCCTTCTTTCTTTTATTTGTCTTGTCTTGATATACTTGCATTTTTTATATTTCAAAATAAAGTTAAAAAACTTGTTTCTTATCTTGCGTATATCAATTTGATGTATAGGTTTGTGTTGATTTAAACGACAGATCTAGATCATACTCAGGGTTTTGTTTAAGGACTTCAAGGAGGTTTTCGGGGATTTGAGCCTTGTATCCCTTCATGTTACATTGAAGTTTTTGAGTCACAGTACGATAGATTCAGAGTAATTAGATAAATTAGCATTTATGTTAGTAGATGTCATGTATGACGAGTTTCATTTTGAGTTTTGAATTATCGTTTCATGTTCTTAATTATTATTATTAATTTATTCATTTTCGAGCCATAGCTAGTTTAAAACATGTTATATGAGCATTCGAGCATGAGCATATATTTTCGAGACTTATATTCATAGACATGAAATTTGGGATATATAGAACATTATCGAGAAACGAAGAAGCATTGACGTAAGAATCACATCTTGAGTCATTTTACTTTCTTTTCGAGACTATGTATCAACTTTTATAATCCAAAATTTAAAGATTTTACGAGCGACCTGATAGCTCTGAGTTGGGACTACAATATAGGATAGTTATTGGAGAGGGTCGTCATAGGAAAGGGCATTTAAGAAGCCCAAAGAGCGAGGGAAGGGCATTCGAAATGCCATTCTTCAAAGAGACGCTAGACCTAATTTTTACTTTGAGTTAAGTTCGGGATTCCAGTTGAGTATCGAGTTAGATATTCATACATGTGGGATTCAAGTATCAAGATATATTATATCTTTTGGATTACCTCAAGTCGAGGATTTATGTTGTCATATTTTGTTGTATTATAGTGAAACCGCAATATGATAACTAGATTTTCCTTGTCTTACTATATCGTAGCTTCAACATCATATCACCTATGTCTAGTCAAGACTCGGTTGTAAAAGTGTAATAACTTTCTTTTGTTGTCGAGCAAGCATCTTAACTGTATGTGGTAACGTGGTGTTTACTCTTGGTTGTTAATGTTGTACACATATATAAGTTTTCAAAATGCTTTCTATATGTATATTCTATTATCGAACTTCATGTTGACTTATAAGTATTCAAGTTTTATTGTCGTATACTTTCTTAAATTCCGCATTTATATTCTTCAAGTGATCACGTCCCCGAGTCTGCAGGATTTGGGATGTGACAACCACCTCTAGGTTGCAGAACCAAGTTTGCTTGAGCGAAATCTTCCTCCCCCAGTTGAGCATATGGTGGAACACAAGGTCGAGTATCAAGAACCTCTTCCTCATATCCCTCCATACTTTCTTGATTTGACGTTCCCGAATTTTATTTCACGTGCACGAGTATGCAGCAGACACAAATTCTCCTAACTACATCCTCCCACTCTACCACTACGAATATTAACCCTATGACCTCCATGACGTCCACCACCGCGATTTTCTTTACCTCTCCCACGAGCCATCACAAACTTTACAACACAAAAACAAATAAGATAAGACATAAGTTCACAATCAAATATGCTTTATAACTCAATGCCTCTGCCATATAACCCAATGCCTTAGCATGTATATAACTGCACGCAAAACTACCATGCATTACTCATGCTTACACCACAATGTACACAACTTACAAACAAGCATTGCAACTATGCTCACGACCCCACAATAGACTCTACCTATAAGCCACCAAGATTTACGTAACCTGGTTAGCTTTGATACTAATCTATCATGCCCCGAATTCTAAGAACCAAGGATATGAGTTTATAAAAGAAAAAGAAAAAGAAAATAGAAATAAAAATGCTACGCCATGCCCCAACTTGCACTATATACAAACTTCCCATTGAGAAAAGATTTCCTACACAAAAACAAGCCAAAATCATTTTTTGTTCCAGAAAATCATTTGATATATAGGTTATAACAGTTGACACATACTCAAATAGTTGACATATATGTCCTATTAGTCGACATATTTACCGTAAAAATGAAACATAATATACTAAAACAAAATGCAATCAAATCGGTCGATATATAGGACATGATAGTTGATACATACTCAAATGGTCAATATATGTGTCCTATTAATCGATATATTTATCCTAAAAAAGAAACATAATAACTTGGAACAAAATACAATCAAATAAGTCAACATATAGGGCATATCTATCGGCATATAGCCAAATCAATTGACATATGTCCATATACATAACATCAACAACAAGTAAACTTCCAAGTTTACAAATACAACTTCAAATCAAGCTATGTGCTTGTACAAAAATTAAGAAAAGTATAACACTTGTCTAATCATCAAAAATAATCCTACACAACTTTACTAATGCCTTGAATAGAAAATACATTATGCTAGGATAAGGCTACACTTCAAAATAGATCAATAAGTACATGTTAAAAAGTATATATATAAATGCATATCCGAGCATCTCAAGGATGGCTCCCTATCGCCTCCACACTTATAATACAACATGAACAAGAAATATACAAAAAAAAACAAGAATGAGTTAGCCTATCGAATAATGCGATAAGAATGATGCTATGTGGTGCTTCAAATATATATCAATGATAAGAAATAATGTAAGTATGTATGAGATGCAATACAATGCTAACAAACATACATACCACCACGATTACACCTCTAAAATCATACCCCGCTACAACTCAAAGTATAAAGGTGAGACTATTATCTCATTGCATTTTATAAAAGTTGGGCTATACTCCACGTGCCCTTTCCTACAACCCGACGTACTCCCGGTGCGATGTCAATCATAGACTCGACTCGCGTATGCTACTAGTATATTGAGCTATCAAGATGCTCCTTGTGCAGATTTTTCGGTTCTCGTGGTAAGGAAACTAGCCTTCTCTTTAATTTCTCTACATATAAAAAGTAGATACTTAGTCTCGAAAAGAAAGCGAAAAGACTTAATCCCAATATGATGCAACACATGATTTTATTCTCGAAAATCACTTTTTCAAAACCTCCGCATTTTCAATTCTTCACATAAAAACATCATTGCTTACTTCACATTAAACATCGCCATCGCATTTAAATCATCACTTTCAAATCTTCGCTTTTAAATCATTTACTACCTCACATAATTTAGAAAATCTTGCTTTTCAATAGCGTGTTAAATATGCCTCACCTTTCACATGAGTGAATGCTACACATATCAACATAATTGATAAACAATGCATACACATGCTTGAATACTTCACAATATCAAAGAAATTAACATAGCAATACCAAACCAAGCGTGCAAACCAAAATGAGATACACACATCGAGGTATACACACAAACTCACGCTTATATTTTTATTTTATAGATTACTCGTACCTTTCATGCCACAAATCACACTATGAAACCTTGAATATGAAAACCCCCAATTAGCACCTCACTTGACCCACCGAGTTGATTTAGCTACGTAGCTCGGATCAACACGTTCCTAGAGACAAAAATGATCGCCATGAGATAAGGAATAAGATAGACAAATTTATTTTGACGTACCTAAAAGGCATAGAAACTAAGGCATCATAAACGAACAAGTGGAAAGGCGAGGCTTACCTCAAAATGTAGCCCTTGCAATAAGGATTCCAAATATATATTTTATCGATAGATTATCACACAAGATAGATGAAAAGAGGAGAAAAAGGTTGAAGAAGAATATCACTACACACTCAAACTTCTCTCTCTCTCTCACACTCTCCGGTCAAAGTAGAAAAAGGAGAAGACTAATGCCATGTCACACCCCACTTATATACATATATCGCATATTCTTCACTACAATATAACACTACATAATAATAATACTAATTTCAATAGCTAAAAATAATATGAAATAAATAATATCATTAAAACATATTTAATGATACTATTTATTTAAGAAAAAAATTCACTCAAAATTTTCTAGACATTACAAGCTATATCTTGAAGAAGCAACCAGTAAGAGAGAGTGGTATTGTTAACTATGGATGCAGAATTCATAGCTTATTTTGAAGCTACTTCACATACCAAGTGGTTAGTGAATTTTATCATATTTTTCGTGTTTTGGACTCTATATATGGGCTAATAAAGATTTTTTGTGATAATTCAATAGCGGTGTTCTTTTCAAAGACCAATAAATCTTGAAGAAGCACCAAACACCTTGATATCATGTATCTAGAGGCAGAATCAAGAAGCAACAAGTAGTCATTGAGTGCACCGGTACATGCTCAATTATTGTTGATCCCATGACAAAGTGCTTACAGTAAAAATCTACTCTATTCATATCGATTGTATGGAATTATCTTGTTCGTTTTCTACTTAACTATTGGGTTTGGATGTTATTTTATCAAACAAAGTTAAATTTGTGCATATTAAAGTATTTGCTTCTGATGTAAAGTCTATTATGACTTATAGACCTTGAATGACTTATAGACCATGATTAATTTTCTTTCATTAAAAGTTACATTTTATGAAAAATGAAGGGAATGCGAATAAAATCTTTTGCATGGCTGTCATGATCCTATTTTACCTTTATTTCTTAAGAAAAATGGAGCTATATTAAGTTTCTATTAATGGTCATACAAAGTTCAAGAATCTCATTTTATAGGGATGCAATATGCGTGTCAAGTGGGAAATGTTAAAACTTATCCCCTATTTTTGTCACACACAGTTACATGTGATTACATTTTGACTTTGAATAAATATAATAAGATATGAACAAATGAATTCCTTGATTTGTTACAACCAAGCCATGGATAGTGGATAAAGTTACAAAGGCCGAGTTGGTCTTGCTTTGCTTATATATAAGGGTATTTTTTTTTAATCAAAATACACACCATAAAATATAAAGATATGCAGAAATAAAAAATCTAATCATTGGCACAAGGAGAGGAGCAACTCTATTTCTCAATTCTCAACCTTAGCTTGAAACTGATGTTGAAAGGTTAGATTTATTTATGTAATATTATTTAAATTGCTAATATCTGACTGATCACCAGTTGTTTGTTTATCTAGTTGCTGAAAATGGAAAGTTCACTAGCTTTTACCGTGATATTACATTTCAATTAAAGTTCTGGGCGGCTCCCTCTAGTTCCAATAACACATGATTTTGTTAGAGGCATGTAAAATTTTTAGTATCAAAATTTTTAATTTAAAATTTTTTTATTAATAATTTTATCATTAAATTTGTAGTGTAATCTTCTTTCCATAGTATGAGCACACGTTATAAATTTTATACTTTAATCATTTAGGTCCGCATATAAGAAGAACAAAAGTTGAAAAGGGTAAAATAGCATTTATACCTGCCCACCTTTGCAAACAAAGGCACTTAGAACCTGCTGGTTCTACTAAAAGGAATGTTGCACCCATTAAACTTTAGGAAATAGACATTTATACCCTCCGCCGTTGATTTATCAACTTTTTCTGTATATTGACCTCTATAACATTGTGAATATGCCAACTGACATTAAAACTTTCATCTTGATGATCCAAAAATGACAAAGAAATATTAAAAACTCTAGAACAATAATTTTAGTTTTTAAATAAAAAAAAATAAAACATTAATTGTTTTGCATGGGATTGAACCATAAATATTAAAAAATATGCAACTATTATTCATGATCTAGTTGTGATTACTAAAACAATAACATTAAAAGAAAATATAAAAGACCGGTGTACTCAAACTTTTTTATTCATCAATTTGACCCATGAACAAGTGTAAAATCACGGACAGATATTTACATTAGCAATTTCGAGAATCACGTTGTAATTAATTGATAAGAAAAATATTTTCCACGTAAGTGCTTACTTATAAAGTTTTACTTTGTTTATTAATGGTATGATACAACCTAAGCACACTTAATTAGAAAAGGTTACACTAAAAATATCACGCTATATGGTTCCGTAATTTTATTTGTGTAAAGAGTAGTTTTATTTGAAAATAATAATCTTTTTGGAATGGAAATAATTAAATGTTCTTTAATCTGTATGCCAAAATAATGACCATGACATGATGGTTGGGAGTGACTTACGCTTAAGTTTTCTTTTTCTTTCTATTTTTTTTTTTTTTGATTAGTTGGTTTGCTTTTTTGGCAAGAATGACCTCCTATAATTTCTCGAATTGCACCGCCGACCCCAAATCATTGGGGCTAAAGCTTGGTTTGCATTTTTATTTGTTTACTTGTGCTACTTATTTGAGATCTGTGCTTCTTTTTCTTTGTATTCATAGTTTTCAATAAATTTTAGTTTTGAGTGAGGATTTTTCGATAAAATTTACTTTTTCCTTCGAAAAAAAAACAAAAACAAAAAAAAGGAAAAAGGAAAAAGATAAGGGTGTATGGTCCTTTCTTACCTTCTTATTTCAGTAATATATTTCTTTTGAAAGTTACCTTACTTCATACCACTTCATTTGCCATTTATATTATCATATAGGCATTGATAGACACAACTCACATATTACCAGGGGAAAGAAAAATTACCTAAATAATGTGGATGGTCTTATGCTAAAGCTGTAAAATTTTGGTGAAAGAAGGAACCTAGTCATTATTCAACACGCGGCATACAACAAAAATCAAGAACAAAAGTTTCATAAGTAAGGTGGGTTAAATTTAGAAAGTTTAATTTTTCAAGGATTATATAACGATGTTAAAGCATCGTATTAAGGGCATCTTTTTGTCTGGAGGCTATGGGGTGGATGGTGTTATTTGTAAATTCGCATTCTAGTATATTTTCGTGACAGTTTCATCAATACACAGTGAGCACGGGTTTAGTATTTACTATTTTACGTGATAATCAGATACCACGTGTGTATGTCACAGCGGAAATCACATAGAGTATTAGCATCACATTAGCGAAATGGCAAAATTTAGTTGTTCAGCAAAACAATTTACTGAAAGACTAAAAAAACATGTATTCACCAAATTAGCTAAACAATTTGTTATTTTGGACATTATAATAATAATTAAATTAGAAAAGCCAATCATTGTAGCATGCCTAAACTTTTCTCCTTAGTCTCTCTTCTAAATCCCCTTTTTCTCTCTTTCATCTCTTCCCTTTATTTTTTTAGTTTATGTTTTAGTTTATTCACATGTAATCTTGTTATTCTTAAGTTGGATCAAAGTGCATTGTATTCCTCTATATTTTAACGATTTTAGGTTTAAATTTCCAATTTTTTGTTAATAACATTTGTATAAAACAATATTGTGATCAATATAATCCTATCAAAATTGGGTGGTCCTGATTAATTTTGATATTAAGACATTTTTTTTTCTTGTATGGAAGTCAGCTCATCTATAAGTACAACTTCCAATAGTAGCTCCTTCGTATCTCCTGGTAAATAGGACATCAACAGGAGCTAAATAATTGCTTTAGAAACATTCAAACAACAATTTGTAGTAGTAAATTAGGAACTATTATATGGCAAGATGTCTCTCATCTACATAATAGATGGCTATCAAATCAACACGAATTACATTGGAAATAGACCATAAACTAGTGATAGTATAACGTCCTGGAAATTAGAATAAATTTTTCACTTTAATAATATTATAGATTACATCATAATATTATTATTGGCGTGCATTGTATGGCCGGGTGATTGCATAGTTGCATTGGCAAGCCTGTAGCGTGGGGGGTATGTTAGTTGCTTGTAAATGCATAAGTATTATGTGTGTTTATGTGTTGCATTTAGATCATAATTTTACATATCATGGGAGTTGCATACATGTTGTTGTGTGACCTTGTTGGAAGTGTTTGCGAGTTGTGAGTTGTGAGTTGAGAAGTGTTAAGTGTTGTAGTGTTAGTATGTTTGGAAACAAAAGGGAGGGAGGATCAGACGACTGATAGGGTATATATGTCGACTAATTATGAATTTGTCTACTGATGTTATGTATATATCGACTTATTTTTAGTATACTGATTTCCATAAGTACTGGTTCTCAGATGGAAATATTCAGTCGGCTGATATAAGAATATGTTAATTGTTTTGAGAAGCATTAAATTCCAGAGAGTTCTAATTCTTAGGTAAGGAGAATAAGTCAACTAATTTTGGAATAAGTCGACTGATTTAGTTATGTTTTGCTCCAGGGGATTCTGGTACTCAGGTGAGGAATATGTCGAATTATGTAGCGTATCTGTCGACTGTTTTGGAAATCAGTCGACTAATTTGCATATCTATCGACTGTGTTGGGTAATTTGAAAAAAATACTTTATTGACTTTATATCACAATCAAACCCATATCTTTATCTACCCACCCGAGACATACACACACACGCACACACACACACACAAACACACACACATACAGAGGAGAGTTGTAGTATCCCATTTTCTTCCCCTTTGATCATTTAAATTCATTTCTCGTACATGAGATTAAAGTGGATATTGTTGATCCTTAAAGTGTAGGGAATATTTTAAGATAAGTCTTGTTCATTATCTCATTCATTTACTATTCCTTGATTTCTAGACTTTGTTGTTCATCAAAACAAAGTTGATAATCTTCTTCCTTGTGAGGAGTAGGTTATCTTTATACCTAGGTCCATATTGATCTGAACTCATTTACTCGATCAAATCTTGGGGTGAAGAAGAGGCAAATTGGGGTTTTTTTAGGCGTATCGAGGGCCTTCTAGCTTAGTGTGAGATATGGTAAACTATAAACTCAATATTAAATAGAGAATTGGTGGTGTATAAATATGTATGAATTATAATATATTGGTGTAGTTGATTGAATTATTGTTTGGCATATAATATATGATATTATTCATAAGATAATTAATCTCATTTACATTCATAAATTAATTTACCATGAAAAAGGCTTTGTTAATATCATATTATGTGAAGGCGTTGTCATTATCATATTCATGTGTATGTAAGGCATATGCATTGGCATGTGTGAGTTAGGAATCGAGTAGTTTTTTCCTTTCTTTTCGGGACAAATATTTGTTTTTTACAAACAACGGGAAATAATCAGGCCTACAGCCTTACTGTGAAAGATGAAAAACCTGATCAGGGATATTACCATTAATTAGTGTTACCATGCAGGATACAGATTAATGAAGGCTATGATTGGCGTTACCATGCGAGAAATAGATCATAACGTCATTTTAAAAAGTAATAGATACTAGTCCCAATTTTTAGCTCGAGTTGTAGGCGAGCCGTTGGTGAGATATGATTATCTTTTTTGCATAGCCATAGCATTAGTAGCATGAGTATTTTCATTGGCATTCAAATTAGCATCGTTTACACTTTTACATTGTTGAAGCATGCTTGCTTGAAAGGCCTTACTGTTATGAATAACATGCTCATCCATGTCATATAATACTTAGACTCTATTATAGCCTGATTTTTATCATTTAACCGTATATTTTTCTTCTTTATTTTCTCATATATAGTTTTGTAGGCACAAAGGCAGCCTTCGAACATCCTTAAATAATCATATATATGTATATTTTGATATTTTAGCAGGCATGGCAGAGGCGACGTAGAAGTTAGACATACTTGTTGCTCGTATATTATTTTTGTAGCAGAAGAACGTATTATAACTTCTTATTCTTAATTATTTGTCAAGCAGATAACTTGAGATAATGTACTTGTAAAATGGCCATTTACTTTGTATAAATGTTGATTTTATATAGTGTTGGTACTGATCTTCCTACTTCTTTTAGTGTAGTTTATATATATTTTTTAGAACAAACTATTTATATATGTACTTATAGATGCACAACTCGAATGTGATTGTTGTATATAGATACATAGTATTGCCCTGCAGTGGTGATTAGACGTTATAGTGATGATGATGGCTTAGGAATATTTTTATTTTCTTGCTTTTTTCTT
>MKEJ01028342.1:0-10742 GCA_001753735.1 Embelia ribes
GGGAGTATTATTTTGGATCTGTGTGGTTGTATATGAGATTGGAGATTGGTAACACATTCGCAACTCGAGTTCCGGGTGCTTGGGATTCGGGGACACGACAAGAAGTTAAATAATTAGATTCCCTGTACAGGCAAGATCTTAATTATTATCGTTAATTCATGTCTATTTTATTGCTATTAGTCTAGTCTATTTCACTCAAAACCAAATCAAAATAAATCCGATAAGTTTAGGAGTAGTTTAATTTAGCAACCTGCGTGGACTGGATTGAAATTGTAAAAACTAAATTGTATATTAGGTCGATTTTAGGTATTTCCGGGATCAGTAGGTGCTATTAAGTTCGATACTCGGTACTTATCGAGATAAGACTATACCGTTCCCTAGTGCCTTGTTAGGTTCTAAATCTGCACATTTAAGGAGCAGTAACTGCATATATAAAGCCGGATTTATTTGACCATAAAAAGATCTAGCTAATGGTTCACAAAAAAATGAATATAAAATAATCATGATAATGGTTGTAGAATATAAATCCCTAAAAAATCCCCTACCATTTTTCATGATCTTTATTTAAATATGCACAACTAGAGAAAATTAGTGGAGATATATACATAAAAAGAAAAATAAAAGTTAAAGAGAAAAAAAAATCAATTATTCAACCTATTATTTGTGCGGGGATTTTTTTTTTTTTTCTGTTAACAAATTTATTCCTCTTATTTATGTTCTTTTCACATGCATACATATTTTAGAAATTATTAGAACATCAAAAATCTTAATATTTAATATAATCTCCTAATTTCAACAACCAAATTTTTTAGTAACAAGACAACTATCAGTTTGGAAATACGAAAATCAACAAAAATAAAAATGAAAATATATCCCTAATTCAATAAATTAAAATATATAATAGTTCTGCATGGGATGCCCTTATATATATATTGGCCTTTATATAGAAGATTTCCATTTTTTTAAAAATTTTGTGTGTGTGTGTGATTATCACTTTTTAATAGTGTTTCATGGTAGGGGGGCAACAGCTTTTGCACATCATTTTGCCTGATAATGATAGTAGTTTGTTATAAACCTCTTTGATTAGTTTATAAATCTGTATTACATGTTGCCATGATTTTAGGGGAGAATGTGGATTAAGTCCATTATTGCTTCAAAAATATACAACATAAGCATGAAAAAAGCACAATCATTTATCATGTGTTAGCCACTTTTTTTTTTTTTTTNNTTTTTTTTTTTTTTAATCAATTTTATAAATGTGCAGTATGGTCCTTGGTTACGCATACCCTGCATTTGAATGTTTCAAAACTGTGGAGAGGAACAAAGTTGAAATTTATGAGCTTCGATTTTGGTGTCAATATTGGTGAGATTTTTATTTTATTTTATTTTAAGTCAACTTGAATTAAATTAATTGTAGTATTTTATTGGCCTTGTTAGTACTAACTTGTTGAAGTTGTTTAGTTTAATTGGAGCCAATAACATTTTTGATAATCATTTGAATTGAATAGTATTTAGTCATTGTTGGTGACTCAGCCAACTACTCGTTCAAATAATGATAAATATAATACATAGGATTTGGTTCTGATTGGTTGGCCTACTATTTTGTGGGTTTAATATTTTTAATTCTTTTTTCATTTTGCAAAAACTTTTTAAATTAGTTATTAAGTTTGAATTATTTTTCGGAATAGTGCATATGGTTAGAATAGAATTATTTGGTTTGCACATAATGATTACTATCTCAAATCTGTGAAGGATAATTAAAAGTTTTGCAAATAGATGGAATTGCCTATCAATTTCTCGTTAGTATCTCGCACAAAATTTAAATTTGAAAAAATTTAATTAATCTAAACTTTGAATTTAAAATTAATAGTCCTGATGCTTTAGACAGGAGTTGCCCATCGGATCGTCGGAGAGTTCCCTTTTTTCAAAGTTTTATGCTATAGTCATCAAATTGAGGGCCATGTGATTAGATTTTGAAACTTTCTCAATTCTAGGGTCTGTTATTTATGATATTCCTGTTTATTCGGGTATATTACACTAGCGGTCCAATGGTTTTAATCGGGATTCTACTTGGTCCGTATAGTTTCAATTGTAGTTGTAAATGGTCCTTACGTTTTGAAACAGTGAAAAAAAGAGAAATTACATATGTTGGTCCAATCTATATAGCTTTTCATATTAAAAAAAATTCCTAAAGTGCTCAAACTAGACAACATATAGGTCATAAAAAAGACTAATTTATAGTAACTAAGTAATCACATACTGGTTACTTCGTATGGCTTCATTATTTAAAATGACTTCATTTCCACAATTAGGAATTAGGATTACTTATTCACTTGTTCAAACATAAGGACTAGTAATGTATCAATTGAAACTGAAGTGACCAAACACAAATTTAAATGCAACTATGGAATACCGTTAGTGTGTAATTATTCCTTTTTATCCGGTAGAGTTTAATTGTAGATGAATGCTAGTTACAAAAAATAAAAATATTCTCCTATCCATTGGTATAACAAGAAGAATCTAGATGATTGTACTAATGACTAAGTTAAGATTATTCTTGCCACGTCATATGAGAAGGGAATTGAATAGAAATTTTGGATAAATTTAATATTGTTTTTACGTCATCTGGGAAGAAAATTGAATAGAAATTTTGGATAAATTTAATATTATTTTTAATTGTATTATATTTCAAGTGGGCACTACCACAATGAAAGTCTTAGCTATGATTTCGAATGGGGATAAATCAGTCAATTACTATTACAAAAATTAATATATTCTTGTTCTTCTTCAAATGACCATTGTAGTTTGGTTACCTAATTGATTCCTAAGCCGATACAATTATTTTATTTGGGCCTAAAGATGACCTGTCCAGATAATTAAGCTTTGAGTTGTTCCCAATGAACTTGGATCTATATCTACATTCTTATATTAAATTTTTATTAACAATAACAATATTAACAAATAAAAAGATTTAGCTTTTATAAAAGGATATGTCATGGCACTGTTGGCGACCACCACAGTTGTACAACAACCCTCAAATTCATGCTTAACTTTGTTTCTAGTGTTATCATTTATATACTTATTAAAAGCATGGAACAGAAAAAAGTAGTAAAAGAAACAATAGTAGGAAATACAAAAAAGTAAAGCTAAAACAAACAAGACAGGCTAACAAACTTTTAGATCCATTAGTTAGTTGTCTTTTTCCTTTGTTATAATTATTTTTATTATTATTATTTTTTCAGGATTATAGTTGCAATTCTGACAGTATTGGAGAGATTTGGGGACGTATTTGTTTCATGGTAAATATAGAGCTCCCATAATTTTCAAGTAGTAATTATTTATCATTGTTTTTTGGGTGTAAAAGTTAATAAAGTAATGATTTTTAATGATGTTGAAGGTTGCCAATGTATAATGAGATGAAGCTTGCACTCTTTCTCTACTTGTGGTACCCACAAGCAAAGGTATGCTAACAATATGATGATATATGTTTCCGAGGATTAATTACATTATTTCGTCCTTGCTATTTGTATTTGATTTTAATTTAGATCCTACGAGGATTAATTTTTTCTTGGTCTATTTAATCTTTTATTTTACAAAAAGGCAAGACGATATTAAGTGGCTGGCCCATAATTTTTTGCTAGGGGGTGGGACTGTTAAAATTAAGTGGATTCAGATTTTATATATTTGCTGACATATAGTAAAGAGAGCAGTAACACATAGGGAAGAGAAATTAATATTATAATAAAAAATTACTCTCTCGCCTAAGTATCAGCAAATATATAACATTATAAGAAAATTACTATATATAAGAATGTATAAAATCTCACTCCAAATTAAAATACTAAACTCCTATTTGTGTCCTGTTATTATGAGAACCTATCAAATGAATCCATTTAATGCATGAACAGACCATCACAAATTATGATTTTTCGTTTCTCTTCCCTATCGATTTACTTTCCAATTCTATCCTTTATCTCTAATTATTTTTTTTACAATTTTTTTCTTTAATAATGTTTTAAAATTTTACTAATATGTCTTACTATTACTTTTATTTTACTCCCTTTGTTCGCATATTATTTCACTACACATTTTTTTAGAAAACTTTAAAATGTAACAATTTGATATTTTAATATTAAAAAAAGTCAAATTTATCATCATTTTATATTAAAAAATGTAAATTTGATGTTTTGTTACATTTAAATATTAAATTAGTATAATCAAAAGATTTCTAAAAAAATGTACTATGTAATAATTTGTATACGAGGTAGTATTAGATAGGTACTCCCTCCAATTTTTTAAAGTATCCTTTAATATTTTGGCATGTTAATTAAATAGATCATCACCAACATTTAACCTTAGAGAAAATAATATTATTTTACTAATATTTCCTTTATTAAAATACTAAAAATAATCATGCAGGGAGTAGTTAATAGGGTTAAGTTGAAAAAAAAAAATTTAAGGCATCATTTATTTTGTAAAAGTGATTGACAACAATCTCACAAAGACATTTAAAATGGAAATTAAGGAATGAAAGAGAGAAAGAAAGCAACGAACGATAGAGAGAATAAATTTGACAGGAAATGATGTGAAAAAGCATGACAGAGGGATTAGATAATGAAATTTTCTCTCATTGCTAAAAATCAGTTCATGTGTGACGAGCTCATGAGAAAAGCACTTAATGGGTAAATATGATTTGGCCACGTGTTACAGAAAATACAAACACAGCAAAAAACAAAATTAAAAATGAACCAAATGTGATGATATATGTTCCCAAGTTCCCATGAGTACAATTTTTTGTTGGTGTAGCTATTTTTTAATTTTACAAAAATGCAACACCATATCCGGCCGCACCATAAATTTTTTACTAGGGATTCAAATCGTTAAAATTGAATTACAAAACTCGTATTTGGTTTTCAAAATTTTAGAGTTTAGGAATTCGAAAGTCAACGAACATAAGGAAAAGAGATAAAATTAGTAATTCAAAAGAAGTCTTAACTAATTAATCGTCCACCAAAAAAAAAAAAATAAATAAATAAAAGTCTTTAATTTTGACCAAATCTAAAGGAGGTCGTTTGAAACTAGAGACTTTATTGGCGTAAAAGACAAGGCATTGGTTAGCAACTATTGTGATTTTCTTTCCTATGAATTTATGTACTCCCTAGTTTGAATTTATTTACAATGACTTGACTTTCATTATGACCAAGTCTAATAAGACCTCTAGAATGTTTACCTTAAAAGGTTGAATTTGGTTAAATTGCACTATTGGTTCCCATTCGAATAAATATTTTATTTGGTCCTCTTAGAGCATTCAAATGGGATTCTCTGAAAACCATTCTTTACCTTAGTTTTGGTAACAGGGAATGTCATTTTTTTGATATTAATGGTTACATACAATAGAAAATCTCTAAAATAGTTTTTTACATCTAAAAATTTAATATTAATTATTTAAATATATAAAGAAGATAAGAAATATAGATTTTGTAAAATATAAATAAGACCTATTTTGTCTGTAGTTTAGATACTCTGTAAGGAGAAACTATTGGGAATACTCTTAGTTCCAATTGGAACACTGAAGGTCCAAAAATTTTGTGTATAGGACGAATTCAATCCGAAAAGTTTTAAAAAAGCCATACCTTTGTCCACTTGATAGTATTTTTGTACTCTCTTTCCTAAGAGAAGAAATTCCCTCTAGAGGAGTTGTAAACTTAGATGTACACGTACTGCCATTAATTGATTTTTTTTGTCCATTCTTTTGTTACTAAATTAGTACTATTTTTTCAATTCAACATTTTCATGTAATAAAATTACGAAGTGGATAAAATGCTACAACTTTTTTTTTATTTTATTATTATTATTATTCTTTGCTGTTTCCTTTTCTTTATATAGAATTATGGAAATTTATTTGGTTGTTTAACTAGGGGACGAGGTATGTGTACCATACATTCCTGAGGCCATTGGTGGTACGACATGAACCGCATATAGACCAGAATTTTCAAGAGCTAAGGGCTAGAACTTGGGCTTTGGCTATTTACTACTGGAATAATTGGACAGACTTGGGCCAAACTGCTATTTTCCAAGTTCTTGATTACTTGACTGGTCAACGTGGGAAGATTAATAACAAGGTACCCTAATATTTATTTTCCTTTTGAGATATTTTCAATTTTAAGTATATTCTATTTACCTAGTGTGGCCTCGAGTAAGCTACTTGCAAGAAGCTCGTGCTCTGCTCAACGATTGCTCGACTTCGCTTCCACTTGTGTTGCAAACAAGTATATTTTTGTACATAACTCGACTCGTCTTGTAGTCACCCACTGTTTATGATCATCGTGGTGTCAGAATTTACAGAGTTATTAAAGTACATTAACAACCCTAGGATATTTGGACAAAAGTACGCAGTTAAAAAATTCCCAACAACTTATTTCTCTTTGGTTATTTCACTTTTTTATTTCAACGATGTTATCTATCAACCCTACTGCGACAGTTTTTCATCGAAATTTGAGTATTAATAGTTATCATTTTAGAGAAGTCGGTAACATTTTGGTATGTACTAAAATCATTTCGAACAAATACGTTTTGAGGGTTTAGTGATGCATTTTGGAACATTTGGTAGAGACGGAAAATATGAGCACTGTTATTGGGCTGATAAATTTACCTTAATACTCAGGATAATTGGTACACAGAGAGAGTTTAGATTCATGCTTATGCAGGTATTTGGGAGTTTCAAATTAGTACCAGAAATAGATACTATTAGAATCATTATTTAATCATATGAACAAAAGAAAATCCAAGAAATCTATTATTGAAAGCACATGTGAATAACTATTTCCTAAATTAGTGTTGTCTTTACTCAACATACTACTTTAAGTGCCCAAACATAGGATTGGAGCCCAACAAAGTACCACTGAACTGTGTTAACTGTGATTACTTTGGTAAAGCTAAACTCTGGATTTAGTTTTCCTATATTTTAAATGTTTACTTGTTATAAACATATCAACAACTAAATAAGTTCCTACATTTTGTTGGTCAAAATTGACTACTTACCTCAATGTCAAGATTGAGGTTAACTTGTCACGTATTCGAAATCGTAGACATCAAATATATGCATCGAAATAATCTAACAATTCAATTACATTTTTCAGAAAGAGAAAAATGGGACATCCGCGGATACAGGTCTACCGCCATTCATTCCAGCGGACGACGACAAGCAAACAACTCATCGTAAGCGACGTTCATTCTTCTCAATATCATCAGCTAACCGATCAGTAACACAGCCAACGAAACCAGATGTGGTCCAAGTTCAGCTCCAAGGACAAACGGCCAACCAGTTCATGCATGCCCATGAGGAACTTGAACGGGACTATTCAACCGATAAATCAAGCAAGGCCAAGTACAAACTACACTCAAAGGGATCTCGATAAGGGACCGATAATCAACATCAACAAGGATGTACTCTTTTTTTCCCTCTCATTTGGGTCTCAAAAAATTAAAAATAATGTTTATATCATTCACATGTCAAAAAGGGATTTCTTGATCTTAGACTTTGTTTTCAGTTTGGGTATAGAGTTTGGATATTGTTTGATTTAATATTTTTGTAAATGTTGAATTAGAAAACAAATACAGGTACGACTAAAGATATTGATAGAAAATATATTTAACGAAGTAATTGCCAATCGTAACATGCAAAATGCTTTAATTACCAATCTAGAGTTAAGACTTCAAAGTTACAACTAATCTTAGCTTTTTACAAACTTAAAACAAATTGAAGCAAATTTTGAATGATCGTGAACATTTCTGGTAAAACTACAGTTTATGCTTGCCAAGTTGATATGAGCTAGAATTTAACATGTCGATACTTCACCAAAAAAAAAAAAAAAAAATTTAAACGGAAAATTTAGAGCCTTGTGCACCCACTGGAGCTGAGGGCGTAATAAAATCTAGATAATTACGACCATAATTTTTCACAACCATCTGCTATTGGAACAGAGTTGGGTGTTGAATGTGACTTGAACCATTGTACTCCTATTATGGGAGTGTTTTCATAAGTATCAATGCAAAATGACGATAATTTTAAAACTCATCAGAAGAAAAGCCTTGGAACTTCACAAGGTAAAAAGCTGTAAAAATTGAATAAACCATTTGAATGGCATTATTATTTTCCGATAGGTTTAGAGGCTTATTGTAGCTAAAATTTCATTCATCCACCTAATCTCCATCCAAACGGGATATGGAGCCTGTCTATTCAAAGAAAGAAAAGGAAAATAAAACAGTATAACCACAGCTTCAACGGCAAAAACTGTGCAAAGATAGCATCCCGATCCCACCCCCTAACACATTCGATCTTTGAAATTCGTTATAAACAAGTGGCAACCTATTACGGGTATAAAAGCAGGCTTGTTATGACCCGGGGGCAATCTCTAAGTACATAGGAACATATATATGGATGGTTCAGTACATAAAGCTCCCGCACTGCAGGACCTGGGAGGATCTGATGTATACAATGTTACCCCTATTTCCAGAAAGGTTTCCAACAAGACGAACCTGTAACCCACAAGTCACAATGAAGATGTACACATAATCCTAACTTATAGAAATTTAAATTAGAACTTTAAACATCACCAATATCAATTTCAGGAAAGGCTGAATATAGAGTAACTATGATAATCAGATTCAAATCTGATTCAACTTGACCACCATTTAAAAAATTAATGAACCAACCATGCAGTAAAGGCCATAAATGTCTTTTGAAAGTTCCAATCACGCACAACAAAAATGGTATATGTATGGCAAAATTTCCTGTTTAGAGCAGGAAAAAAGAGGCAAGTAATAAGGAAAACATAACATGATCCGCTGTATCTTCCACTCTAGTTTTGAACAACATTTTACCTGTCAAAAGTTTGATTGACAAGAACAACAATCTCGTTATCGATCTGTTGCAGCAATAAAGCATGATCTCTATCTTCTAAGTCCATCTCGTTGTATTGCCATTTTTCTCCCTCTGCTGATTTTTGTACCCACAAGGGTCATGGGATACCAAAACTCTAAGATTGCATCAGCAAAAGAGGTAAATTAACTGCAAATCTTTAATATCATCTCTGGGTGATGTTAGCAGCAGATGATGGAACGTCACCATCACGAGACGGTGTAGAATGTACTTGTTGGGTAGCAATATCAGCCATTCCAAACTCCCCTTCTAGCAAATCCATTCCATCCCATTCAACACCGGCTATTGCTGCGGTCAAGGAACCAAGCATTGAAAATAACTAACTTATTTAATACATGCTTTATGCATATATACAAATGTGTGTGTTTAGAAAGAAAGTGAAACTTAAAACAAAAATGTAGAGGATACAATCCGTCTTCCACATATCAGTAATGCTAACATCTGCGTCTGATAGAAGCCAATAATCTGCATCATTCTGTCGAAGAACAAGACAGTAGCATGGTCAGACATATAAGGATAGAAGACAGGGATATTTATTGGAGTCGCCCAAGTTTTAACTTAGCGCAACCTTTGGTGCAAGGATATGCGGCAAATGCTTGCACCAGACAGCGTAAATTATGAATGTAACTAAAAGGAAATAGAAATTCTTGGCAACTATAATTTTCCTCTCACTATTAATAACACTAAAGAATCTCTGAAGCCTTTCTTGCACCCTAAAAGGAGTGAACTAATGATAGAACTAACGGATTGATTGGAACTTGCATTTAGAAGAAAAGAGGAATGGAAAAGAAAATTATGATTTTTAAGTGAATGTAAACTGTAGGCACATAGGAATTAAAACTTTGCTTCCATATTCTTTCAAAGCTTCATGTGTCTTGAACTAGTAGCTAATTCGTGAAGATATTCATATTAGCTTAACGTTCAAATCAAATAAATTATGTCTTGAAAAAAGGAACTTACGTCAATATCTGATGGGAGAATTTTCATAAATCCCCCAGCTGCAGAATAATCCTGTGTCGCATCTAGAGCCGAATTAAATGTATGGTTTTCTGGTAGTCGTGGTTCAATTTCCATTCTGCTTCTGTCCATTGGAGTCATCTCTGTTCCAAGATTCTCTGTTGAACCTGAACTCGAAGCTATTGGAAAATTTGTCGATGGCTCAGCACCATTCTCATCCTCGAATTTCTCCTCAAATTGGCTGATCGCGAAAAGAGAAAGGGAAAAACAGAGAGGAAAAGAAAATAAACTTAGCCTATGTATAATAAATTGTTAACCTGGAGGTGTTTCCCCTTTTATCTACCACAGGTTTAAGTTTTATCATCAGTAGGAAAAACTGAGATCCACTCTACGAGTAACAATACCAAATTAGCTATCAAGTCTTCAGACCTAATAAAGATCCTTTCTTGATTTGTAATGCATGTGGTACAAGATGTAAGGCCCTAACCTTACAAGGTAGACATCAATAGGACCCATTGTGCTTCGCAGTACAATTCTATATCTCCTCTGATGTGGATAGTCAGCAGCCTACAACCCAAAAGAAACTTCTTTTTATACATCAGATCATGGAAAATTAAATATTGAATATGTTGAACACATACTTAGGAATTTCGGATTGATCCAGAAGCCAATGGTATCAATGAAATAGAACGTTTGAGACTCATTGATAACCCCAAGTGATTTAAGTTGTTTAGCAAATGAGGAATATAAATCATGGTTGTAGAGTAATTATTTCAAATCTATGATTCTATACCCAAGTTGTTAAATCGTATTTCAGTCCTGTATCGTATAAGGCCCCAATTTT
>MKEJ01028366.1:0-17017 GCA_001753735.1 Embelia ribes
GAGGATCATGGCATATTGCTACTTTGCACATTTGATGTTCCTTGATTATGGTTTCTGTCTAATAAAGGAACTTTTCATGCAATAGTGTGTACAAAAGGGAATCAATCTTGGAGATATATAGCGATGCTCAGACTTTTGGTTTGAAATCTCCTAATCCAAGAGCTGTTAGTAATTCTAACCTTGCAATCTCTTGGTTGGAGGGGACATTCCCAGAGTTAAATCACCAGCCAGCAGGAGGAGGAAATCCATTGCATCTTAAATCTCAGCCACATGTTCAATTCGATGCTTCCATTTCGTTGCAGGTACTCATCTTTCAGTGCCTGATATTCTAATGTGCTCCAATTCTCAAAAACATATGCTCTATTGAAATGCCTTTGTGCCCTCTTAGGTTTCTAGTCAGTTTAGGATCTATGTTACCAAAATCACTAATATTCTAATGAACTGTGAATTGATACGCACATTCCGAAATATGGTATACCTCCATACCAAATCGCCAAATTTAACGAATCAAGGCAATCTGAGACAATTGCACTCTTAAATCTTGTTTCCGGAGAGAAATCTAATATAAACAAGTAAAATATTAATGTTATTTCTTTTAATTTCAATTTTAAAAGGATTGAATTTCATATTACAGAAGTTTAAACAAGGTTTAACTTGATATTGACTTTTACGAAACTTAATATGTTGGCCTTATATGTGCTAAAGTAACCTATGGAAGGCTACTCCTACCGTATCGCGTTTTACAATATGTAGTGCACCACGTTCCCATTTTCGTTCCTCATTCCGGAATGATCCACACTCCAGGTAATATAGTGTAGGACATTGCTATGTTGTAAAGGTCATGATGGATGACATTGCTGTTGTGCTTAAAGATCAAGCTCTAAGATCTTGTAGTCAACTTGTTTAACTATGATCAATATCATTTTTATTATTGTAGATGTAATGTACTGAATTGAACTCAGTTGTTATTCCTAGGCTTCCTTTGAATATGGAAACTTGGGCTGTGTTTGGATGTCTCTGGAAACCATTTTCTGGTATCATAAACAAAGACACAACATAAAAATGTAATCGGCAGATTGGGTCCAAGATAATCCAGTTTTAGAAACCTATAGAAAGTTGTTGCCGATGATTCCATTTTTTTTTTAATTTCTTTGATAGTTGGGTATGAAAATTGAGATAACATGAAAGAAATAGACTTTTCAAAGTTTATAGTCTTAGAACTGATGAGAACGAGAAGAAAAAGTGAATTTTGAGAACAAAATTAAGCAGACCCTTGGATATTTCATAGTTAATGTACGAGACTTTAGTCATCTAATAGGTAAAGGACAAAATTATACTTGACTTCTCATAACAAATTGCAAAAAAATCCTAGTCATAAATCCTTGTTTGAACTTTTAGGGTCCCCTACCTCAAGTATGTCGTGGTGGAGAACAAGATTCTGAATTTCAGGTTGCGGAATGCGAAGGACGAGCAGTCAGCCTTCTTTATAATTTAGTCAGCAAAGATTCTGTTCTGGTCACTGCTTGGGGTGGTGGACAATTGCAGATAGATGCCTTAGCTGACGAAATACAGCCAGTTTGGATCATTGGGACCCCACCTCGTGTTCGTGTTGACTCATATGACCATATCTTCGGTGTTGCAATGATTTGTGAACCAATCCTTGGTGATGATTCTATTTTGAAGCTTGACCAGCCATGTGAGCATACTGTCTGGTCTGGATATCCACCCCCTTTGTTGAGGTTAGCAATGGTGGACTTAGCCCTGCCGAGAAACAAAGAGAAAAGTTCTCTTATCACAACCTTTGCTGACCCTCTTGTTCCAGAAAGAATCTATACACTTCATGATGGAGGGATAGACTCAATAGTATTGCATTTTCTCCCTTTTACTACTCAAACGCATAGCATAGATGAGAACATGAGAACTCCTTCTGTATATCCTGTTCTTAGCACATATCAAACAGAGTCCTCACCAGCTCCACTTGTTGGTTTTGTGGCATTGTCAGATTCATTTGGGTATTCATGGATTGTGGGGCTTACCTCGTCTCGACAATGCATTGTCCTTGAGATGAAAACTTGGGATCTATTGCTTCAGGTTCATGGTGACAAGGAAAACAATGACCTGTCCTTGGAGGATTCACGGGATAAAGGCACTAGCCCTGTAATAAGCAAAGAACTCCTTGCAGGCCCTAAGCCTGTTTTTCTTCCTTCAGCACCAAATCTGCTCTCTGTTACTGCTGATTCTATTGAAGGTCGATCAACTCTCCATCAATACTTCAATCTTTTCCATGAAAATTATGTAGAGTATGCACACAAGGTGATTACTGACTATCCGATTTATACTATCTGTTTTATATGCGACCAGTTTTCTCTCTCCAAAAAATTAAAAGAAAAGCGAAAAGGAAAAGAAAACCAGCATAATCTTTTTTTGTTCTTTACTTTCAACATGCAAATTATATTTTTGCTTGTGTATGATAGTGTGAGCTGGTAGGCAGCAAAGGAGTGTACAAATGAATACTAATTTGGGTTAAAGGGCAGGGTTGCTCGTGTGGCAAGGGACCCATCCTTATTGACCCAATATTTCATGTACTAGAAAAAGTATGAACAGATAAAACCTACTTGGTGCTTCAACTTGGTAATGCACTTAAGTTTTTCACTTTCTAAATGTTACTATGAAAAGATGATCCTACTTATATTCTTCTTTTGCTATATGATTAATCTTCAGCATGATAAATTTTTACCTTTTCTCCGGGTTTCTAGGTTTTCTTTGAGCTCAAAAATCTTGGACCTCACTTGAAGAAAATAATTGAAATTGAGCATGTTCGGCTACAAGAGGTCCAACAAAAACTCTTGAAAGTTGAAGAGAGACAGAACAAAATAGAAGATCGTATTATTCACACAACTCAACAGAACAAGCTCTTAGAGAAACGTTTGCACAATTTGAGAAATTTGCCGGGAGTGCACAAGAAACCATTGTCGAAAGCGGAGAGAGACTTGAAATTTGAATTGGGTAAGTTTTACTCCACACATTAATGTTTACGCATATTAATTTGTGCTCCTTGATGACTTATGAGTATAGATTATTCTGGTTTAGAAGAGAAACTTTTGTTTTGAACAACCTGTAGCGGTCTCCAAAAGATCATTAAATGGTAACAAGGCATGAATTTTGATATTTCAAGGTTCTTCGATGATTCAAGATTTAGATAGTTACTGGCCCTGATCTACTGTATTTTGTTAGGTTTTTAGTTATTTCTAATATTTTTAACCTGTCTAGTTTACGTCCCATTTGGTCTTGTCACAAATTGGCTTTGCTTGAAAGTTTGTTTTTGGGATTATTTATATGTTTAGACCAGTAGTCCTTTGTTGGTCTATCAATCCTATTCCGGAGTTCTTCTTTCAAGTTCTGTTGGCAACTGACAATCTAGCTTATGTTCAACTCTCATCCGCTTAAACATACATGTTTTGAAACTTGATATGTTTATATTTTATATGCTTTCATTTGTATGTCCCTATCCTTATGTTAAACATAATATGTGGCTTTGCTATTTTTTTAAGGGGAGTGCTGGGAACACACAACTCCAACATGATCCAACACTCTCACCCTGTCATTGTCCTATTCTTGATTTTTAAATTATTTTTGTTTATTTTTCAACTTGATTTTTCCTTCAAAGTAGCCATTAGAGGGAAAGAGGGTTAGATCATGTGTTGCTAGCATTCTTCTTACTTACGTCTGATCTCTGAAGGCTTGTAGGGACATTGTTTTCCATTCTAAAATCAATTCCTCCTTGTTTTATAGTTCATTCTTCAATAGATTGACTAAAATTTTTATCACCCAAAGAATTTGTCCTTGGTACGAACGAGCAATAACTAACATGGTAAAGCTGGAACATTTGAGAAATTTAGAGTGGTGTCAATTAGAGAATCCCCCCAATCCCTCATCTTTCCCCACCTTTAGTGTGTAGCTTCCTGCCCTTAGGTGGTTACATGACCTTGTTGAGAAGAAAATAGTTTGGCAACAAGCATTCTGATCTGAACTTAATGTTTAAATTTTGAAGCTATGTGCCAATCCAGAAGCAACCTTCTTTTGAGCTCTCTTTAGTACCAGTGTTTTCATTAGTCGAGTTGTTACTAGTTACACTTTTAAGTTGTCAGCCTATCTGATTGTCATAGGCTTATTGCTTCTCGTCGTTTATAATAGGTCATGTTGATTGATGAGCACATGATATTATAACTAGCTTGATTGTGTATATTTTTCATGCATTGACGTTACTCAATTGGTAATAGCAATCCATTTCTCCATGTGGCTGGGATCATTTTCTCATCTTCATATTAAAGCAATCTTAATTCTTTTGCAGATAGATTCACAGGAGTTGAGTTAGATGCTTTGCATTCTTCAATTGAAACTCTGAATGCACGGTTGAAAAGATATACACATTTGTCAAACTTGAACATGTCAAACCAGCCGAAGAAATTGCCACACAGAAAGAAAATTTGTGTTCAAGATGATGAAATGTCTCGCCTAAAATTTTCAATTGAGAAACTCTCACTTGTGAATACCGAGAACACAAAGAAGGTTAAGTTTCTTGAATCTGCATTAGGAAGCCATGCTAGCAGCTGATGATGAAGTGGCATTTCCTGTTCGATTCTGTAGCTAGACTATGTGGACCTTGTAGATCTGTATAATTTATCTTGTGTAATATTACTGCATTTTTGTTGGTTGCAAACTTTTGTATCTCATTCTTGAAAGGTCTTTTCTACAGAAATTATCCGTAGATCGTTGCAAATGTACTGAAATAATTAAATCCTAGTTACAAAAACAAATCAATAGCAACCCACAAATTGAGCAAACTTTTGCAGCCACTCAAAAATGGTGATTGTGTAACTGGCAGTTAATACATTCATAGAACTTAATTTGATCATTCTTTTACCTTAGAGCTTCAAGTGCCATCTGAAACTAATTAAAGAAATACAATTCTACGTCTGTATTTTCTTTGCTAATTAGTTCTCTTTTAAGAAACCTTCTTGTTTTCTAGTTATGGTCCTTAGAATCCAAGCTTTCTATTTTAGGTTAGAAGCAACTACTAAGCAAAGTATTTGCAACAAATTGAGTGCTTTTAAATGGTAACCTCTTGTGGCTTGTCTAATGGTCTATTCGTGGTTAACAAAGCGGGATTCGTAAGAGGAGACGAAAGCAGAAAATGCATATAAAAAAATATAAGGGAAATGCGACATGTTGATATAATTTGGAATATTTTTGGATAAGATTATATTACATATGGAAAATATATGAAAAATATCTATGATTTTTTCATTCAATATTTTAAAATTTTAGTCAATTTTGTAAGTACTATGATACATATATTTGTATGTCAAATTTCCAATACTTAGTATGAATAAACTAATTATAAATCAAAACAATAGAGTTAAAAAATTATTTAATAATACAAGTATTAAAAAAATTTATTCTCAAAATTTTTTATTGATTTTTATTTAAATTTTTCTGAAATGATATTCGAAAAGTTTCCTATAAGTTTTCAAAAAGTTAATATTAAGTTTCCTAATATTACTTTCAATGTTTTCTAGTTGTTTCCTTAAAATTTTATTGGCGTATTTCTAATTATTTCTCAAGTATTTCGGAATCGTTTTCTATCTTTTCTCCTTAAATTTTCATGGTGTTTTATACATGTACCGGAAACACGTTAACAAAATATACGATTTCCACCCCTTAACCATGTTTCCAGTAACTATGGGTTTGTTTGACTTGCTTAAGTTCTTTTTTAAGCATCCATTTATATTTGGACACACTAATTAAGACAATAATTAGTAAATATAAGATGAACAAAAATCTCTCTAATAAATACAATTAACTCTTATTCTTTTTTAATGAAAATAATTAATACATCAAGTCTTTCTCTTATTTATGTACGGATAATATAGGTAATTCAATTTTATATATTAAAATTGTGAAATGAATAATTTTTTTTTATTGTGCTAGAAGGACCCTTAAAAAAATGGAGTAGTCATTTCCTGTTGTTTTCAATAAAATTTGACTAAAAATAATTTCTTTTAATTAATTCAATATAATGACGTAGTAGTTGAAACTTTATAGTACCGTGTCTCCAGCCAACGGCAATACACAGACACAGGCATATTATTTTTTAAATTTTGTTTGAAAAACAATTACTACATCTAAGTAATTCTCAAAATGAGTTAAGACAGCATCTTGTACATATATATATATGCACCGCTTTTAACATATATTAAAGTTCATATTTTCACAACTAGCAGTGAAAGAAATAATGCATAGCATAAAAAAATTTGAATGACCAATATCTTAGTTGTAAACATATAAAAAGTGATGTACCAAAGTGCAGACTAGTATATAAAATAATTTATCCATAATTTTATATCTTGTTAAGTACAAATAGTTTTATTATCAGTCAACAAAATTATGCATAGTCTCTGTTGTTGATTCAACATTTATACACATTACATTTGATCATCATCACCATGATCATCTCTATTTCTAATGCACCAGTGAAAATTTTAAAATATATTTTATTGGAATTATGCAAAACAAACACATTCAACCAAATTGAAAAGGGAGGATAAAGACCATTTACCTAAAGTCTAACACACGAAATAAGACTTTTTCTTGGTTTTCTCATTTTTAGTTGTCATTTGAATAGTAGATTAGATTGGCAGCTGGCGATACACGGAAATAAAACTTGCATTGCATATATAGAAATAAAATTATGATTAAATAAAATAACAAAGCCAGTTAAGGCAAAGGGAAAAGGCCAAAAAATTGAAGAAAGAGTCTCTCATAAGCAACCATAGTTTTCCGGACATTAGATTAGATTCCTAAATCATTTTCTTTCGAAATCATTCTTGTTACAAAAGATATTTGTTTCTCAATTTTATATTGAAAATTGTTTACAAGAAATATCTAAATAGAAAATTAGTAAAAAAATAAAATAGAACATATTTAATTTTTTTACAATAATAATACTTCATCCATCTACAGATAATGAGGCCGGTTTAGTCGGTTCATAGTTCTAAAAAATATTAATAAATGTATTTTCAAAATTTAAAAGGGATGTGCATCAACAAATTTAAAGCCTATTTATTTTTTCTTATTTTTTTCCACTGACAATGATGAGGGGGCAAGATGTTAATATATTTAACTTTATTATAATGATTTCACCTCCAAAAATAAAAATGACCAATTATTTTATAAAGTCAAAAAATAAAAATAAAAAATTAAACCTATTATTTTTGAATGGAGAAAGTATTATTTATAATACTACTAAAAATACTTTAAATATAAATATATGATCATTTTTGCAATTACATATAACTTTTTATTAAAATTTGCCAAATTTTGAGGTAGAGTCGCACTTTTATTCATTATATTATTTATCCTGTCATCATTTTCCATTGTTTTTATATTTTTAAGTCATCTTTTACGCTTCTAATTTAGCACATTGTAACTCTTCTATTTTCAAGTCAACTATTGTCCCGTGCGAAAAATAGCTCGAGTAACGTGCAGATATCTTTTAATTATTATATTAATCTTTGATCCAACGGTTCTAATATAATGAATTTTTTTTAAGTTAGAATTTTTTAAATTTAATTTAAATTTTATCCAACAATAAAATATTGAAATAAGGTGCTTCCATTATTTTTATACAAGAGCCCCCTACTCCATTGTTTTCTTATAATTTATTTTTTTGCCACTGGTTTCCACTTGTTGCTAGATAATTCTAACAAATGTTAGTGTCACAACACTTAATCCCAACATGTTTAATATGCATAAAGCGATATAGACGAGTAAATATTTACCAGATCAGTAACATAATCATATGAATTGTGTGATATAGATAAACAGTTGAAGCAAAAAATAGAGGCCAAAAACTGAAGAAAGGGTCTCTCTTATAGTTATTTTTTTTTTTCTGTATAATATTTTTTTTGCCAATTTGATGAAATTGGGTTATTGAGGTTTCTAGTTTTCAGTACGTTAATTGATTATGCGGAGGAAAAAAAATACCAACAAATGCTAGTGTCAGCAATACATAATACATTACATGTTCAATAAAATAATACTATATAGACAACAAAATTGTTACCGATATATCAAGTCCTAATAACATAATAATGTGCCATAAAGAAAAAGAAATTCTGCTTGCCTACTTTTGCTTTCAACAAATTTTGTTTAAAACAATTATTTTTGCAAAATTATTTTGTAACTAGTTTGATTGATTATAGGTTAATTGGTTGTCTGTCATTAGCTCCTAACTTGTTAAAATTTTGAGTGAGGGGCTTCAATCCGTTGAATCCATTGGAATCTATATAAAAGTTGGTCAATAATAAGGTACGATAATTATGTTGCTTAAATTTATTTCGGTCTGATAGCTAAAACCATAATGTGACAATTGAAGCCCCCAAACTATATTTTTAAAAGCTTTTCTCCATAGAGAAACGACTTTTGTTTTTGCCAAGAAGATTGTTGTTTCATCAGTAATATATGGTATGAATGCTTGGATTATGTGCATATATATTACTCAAGCAATTGTCTTCTTCGCGTGGAACCTTCCTCCAATGTTTCAAGAAAAAACATAATAAATAGAATTTTAAATCGTAAACCCTTTATCTCCTTCTGCAATATTTATTAGTGATGGAAATGAATATCGAGCTGCTCATAAATAACTTCGGCTTTGGCTCGTTAAGGATTCGGTTCGGACTCTTTTATTTAATAAATGAGTTAAGTCTAAACAACGAAATAAACCTGTTAAATAAACGGACCGAGTCTAAACAACCCCCCATTACTTTTTTAAGTTTCGGCCTCGTTTAATTAATTCATAGATAATATATATACACACACATATATATACGTTTCAATTTAGAGAAAATAATCCCCTATATACATATATGTTATCTATAAATTAATCAAACGAGACCAAACCTTTAATTTATATGCACATATAAATTAATGGTACAAATTTTTTTAATAACTTTATCATTTTATAATTATAATATTAAGTTGAAAAAATTATACAATACTTTAATTATTTGATATATTGGCTCTACCTAGCTATTAGTTTGCGATTCCTTAAGAGATTCAAGTTACATATGTATTTTTTAAATATTTGATAGATCAAAAATAATTGATGTCTATAAATCTAAAGGAACCAAACTATTCACAAACAAGTTCAGGTTTAGCTCGAGCTAGTGGAAATGGAGCCTTAAGATCAAAAGCAAGATTCGAGAAGTAAAAAAATCAAGCCTAAGCAGATCCTCCAAACCGACGAATTGAGTTTGACCATTTCAGGATTGAGTTGTCTCGGCTCATTTGCAACTCCACTATTAATATCGTTGTAGAAGATGAATGAAAGATTCTACGGAAACTCAACGCTACCACATATAAAACCCTAACCATTACGTTATTTTAGATTAAACTATATTTGCAATAGTTTTTCCCTATAGTTGCTCCCATCTAACTTATTTCTTTTTTCTCCTCAGAGCAATCATATTAGTGTTTCAAAAGTGATCATTTTTTCCCTTTGATTTCTGAGAAATCAAAGTAGAGAAATCTTATTCTAGTTTTTCTATTTTTTTGTGTTTCTAGAAAACTTTCCAGAAATGCTACAGTATTACCTTTCACAATTTTCTATCAAAAAAATAAAATTTTCTACCATATCTATAAAATCTTGGCTAAGTTTATGGAATTTTTTATGTTTCATTATAGTATATATAATTAATCTTATAAATTTTTTAATAAATTTTATAGAAAGCCTTAAACGAGTAATTTTTACAAGAGTTTAATTTATATCTACCGTTAGTATAGAGATTACATAAACTATCGGTCTTGGATGAAAGTGTAACATGCAGCGGAAAAAAAAGTTACGGGAATTTTTTTTTCCTCAAGATGATGCAATTTTAATTCTATGAACGCCAAAGACAAACAAAGCCGGTAGCATATAATTTGAATTTGTGGCAAGGAATGAAGAAAGTTGGTTTGAGGATGTTGACGATATTCGACATTTGGTTGTTTTGTTAGGTTTCATTTGGACAATATGAGAATTCTATTATCCATTAATATAATTATGAGTTATACTCATAAATTAAATTGTTACTAAAGACATTTAGTATTCTTTATAGTTTTGTTCGATTGCATTCTAACTCGGTTCGGGCTCGGTTAACACTCTATTAAAAGCTCAATAATTGAGTTGAGAGATATTTCTATATATATATATACATATTTTATATATATTAATAAGTTGAAGTAACTTAGAAATTGATTTAAGATTGGTTGCAATTATCTCATACATAAATACTTCACAATTAAGAAATTGATTTAAGATTGGTTGTAATTATATCATAAATAAATACTTCACAATTAAGAAATTGATAGGCTACTTTGGCCTAAATTCTATAGTTCTTATATTTAAATTATGTGATATTTATCTACATATGAATGCATTTTAACATTATATAAGAAATTGTATTCAAATAAACCACCTAAATGCTAAGTGGTGAAATATTATTGGTTGTAGTTACAACACATAGTTAATATTCAAGAATCAAGTTGGCTTTGTTGTGACCATTGTTGGCTAGCACTTTTGGCCTTAAATGAATCATATGAGAACCTTAATGATGAGTGTATACTTGTTAGAATGATATCATGTGGCTAAGGGTACATGTTATTCTTTTATTGGCTTAAAACTAATGACTTAGCCAAAAATCAATAAAAACATGGGCAATGTAGAATGATGATGACCGGATTTTCTAGGGACAAAAAGACACCATATGCCACTTGTTTAACTAATATTGCTTGTATGCAAAGCTAGTCAAATGATATATGAAGTTTTGTTAGAATAGGATTACTTGTTTGCTTTGTAAGCTAGTTACTTTGACAATATGTTTTGTAACTTCATTACCAAGAGTTAGCATTGGATTATTGTAACTTATAACTAAGATAGATAGCATATAAAAGCTTGTCAGAAAAGGGTAGTATGAACATAAGAAGTATTGAAGTCCAAGAAAGGGGCTAAGACTAAGTGGTTAGTCTTTATTAGCTAACACTTGCTTACTTAGCAATTTCAATTTCCACACATGGGAAAAATATGATATTATGGCTGGAATTAGAGGGACAAATGGACCATATTTTGCCATGTTTATAAGTCAC
Source organism: Embelia ribes (assembly GCA_001753735.1). Lineage (NCBI taxonomy): Eukaryota > Viridiplantae > Streptophyta > Magnoliopsida > Ericales > Primulaceae > Embelia > Embelia ribes. The sequence continues at coordinate 11,185 of MKEJ01028366.1, forward strand.
ATTTATCCCTTGTAAGTCTTAATAAATGAAATAAACAAATTTGACAACATTTAATTGGTTGTTTGCTTAATAAGTAACAAGCTAAATTGATTTTCTCTTCTTGAAAAATTATAACCAAGTAAAATACATTTAAATAAGTAGTATTGAGTTAGAAAAATGGGTATAAATATCCCATATATGTCCGGATTATAAGGAGTATCTAAACCAACACTTGGAAAACTTTATTTTGTTTAGTTATGTTCACTTAAGTAATGTTCAACACTTAGCCAAATTTCTCCATTGTAGGTTGCCTTACAAATATTCAAATTCCTTCAATACCTAACACTTAAACCCTCTTATATATATGTGTGTGTGTAATCCTAGATAGTTATACATACATATACCTTACCTAGAAAGCCTTCAACTTCTAAGAAGACAATACCATTTAAGGTTACAAGCTTAAAGGAGTAAGAAGGCTATAAACTTAGATAGAAGGTGGGGTTAGCTTCAAGGAATATTGTAGAGGGGTTCTATCGAGGGTGTTCTCAACCAACTCATCCTAGCTTAAGTCGTCAGACGAGAGGTACAGGCAGAAACTGAATAAAACTATATATTAGGAGTTTTTGCAATATATAACTTGTATGCCATGCTTAGGCTCTAATATAGTAACAACCTTCCAATTTTCGATTATAGAATCCCTTTTTATTATTTTTTCCTTAAAATGGTAAAATCCGCTAACTTTAGAATTTGTATGTAATTTAAATTTAAGTTAGAATTTGATAATTAGATTTAAGTACTTTAGGTTAACATATACTTATAGACATAATGGTTAGTCTTTACTTCATGTTATTTAGTCATTATGTTTATAATTAATAAAGCTTGTTTAGGTAATATTGTTGCTATGGTTGTTGTTTTTTTTTTATATATATACATTACATGCCATGTTTTGTAAATCCAAGATTATGATTTATCTTAGTACTAGCATGTTGTTTTTTATGGTTTATTATATTAGCCTTCAAATATATAAATTCATACATGTTGTACATTTTATTTTTTTGAGTCTTTTTTATTTCTTTTTAGGACTAGTGTCAAATTTTACCCCCTAAATTTGTTGTGCGAAATTTTCTTACGTTTCCGATAATCGATAAATCGGACTTGTGATTCATAGTATGTGCACGCTTCTTATACAAATTTACTCGTATTTGGCCCTAATTTGGAGAAAAAAATAACTAGTCTTACTTTTTTTTATTTTTGCTTAAGTTGGAATTTGAGTTGAGAATTTGGTTATGATATTTGAGTTTTGTGTTGAGAATTGGGTTGTAAAAAAATTGGAAAATTGAAGCCATGAATAAAATCTTACACTTTTAAGATAAATATTGAATTTGAGCACCATTTATGGTAAATTTGAGAAAAGAAAATTTGTTAAGTCCTCCATTATAAAAATACTAAGTATATAAGTAAGGATATACACTGTAAAAGTAAGTTTGGAACTTACTTAGAATGATAATTTTGTCTAGGCGTGTGGGGATATCTTCTGTCGTACAGTCTGCCCTAGGAATGACCGAATCAGTAAATCCACTAAATAAAAAGAAATTGAATTGGAATTAATCGAAACTGGTAAATTTAGATCTAAATAGACTTTGTCGTTAAATCCAATTTTTATGTTAACAAGAATTAATAACACACTTATCATCATTATATTAGGATTTCATGTCAACAAAATGCTCATAAGAATATTCAATACCATTAAAATTCCTATCATAATTATGGAAATCTTTCTAATGATATTCTTTGAAAATTGGTAAAACCAAATTAGGATAATGGACACACTTCTTATTATTTTATCTTGTTTTTAGAAAATCCACCTTATTTTATAACGGTTAATCGTATATTTATATATATATATTATAAGTTAAAATTTAAGCTTAATATCAACTATGTTTGGGAAAGAAATGAATTTTTATAATAAAAAAAAAACAAACAAACAAAAAAAAAACAAATATTATACTTGTAATTAACAATTTAGAATAAAAAGAGTTTTCGTTTTTAATAAGATGTTTATGGAAAAGAAATTAGAACCTAAGTTTAGTTGATTTGAATTTATTACAATTAGTCTCTTAGTAAAATTTAGATACCACTATTAGTTATCTATATTTGGAAAAAGAAATCAATTGAAGAATTAATTGAGGAAAATCCTAAGAGGAAATATCACATGTTACGAAATGATTTGGGATGAGCTATGGCTCTAACTTACAGAGAATCTACAGACGTAGTTATCTCCAAGCAATCTATTTTATAACAAGTATATTTTCTTTTGAGTTACCAATTTGCTATAAATTGGACATGTGATTCATCGTATATGCATGCTTCTCATATTATTTCACTTGTATTCAGATTTGGGTATTTGAAGTAACCTAGGTGGTTTACAGGATATTGTTACTACCAACATGTTATACCAAAGCAATTGGTAATTTGAGGTTTTTTATAATTATGGTTTACTTTATGGTTATGGATATGGTTTCCTTTATACTTATGATTGTAGTTTTAATTTCCGCTTTATAAATATTATTATCATTCAACCATTATGATTATGATCATAATTATGATCCAAAATTCACAGTTAAAATTATAAGAAAAAGTAAATTACTTTACTTGCCAAGGCATATTTGGTTACTAAATTATAATTACTTCGTTTTAAGCAAACAAGATAGGGTAAAGGAAATACTTAATAAATTCATACCACTACGAGGTAGATTAGTACATAGTTATTGGTAGGATGATATTATAAAGATAAAGAAAACTTGAAGATGAAAAACTTATATTCTGAGATATGTATTATCCCCAAGACTGTAAAGTCCCACACTGTAGACTATAGTCCTTTCCCTGAAAACACATGCAAAGAAATTTCTACATAACAAACTGGTTTATATACTTATTAAATCAAACCAGAATTGTAGTAATATCATGATATATTGGTCATATATTCTTAAACTCTTCTTTATATTTTATTAAGAATCTGATCTATACCACCATTTTTCAGCAAAGGCAATTGTGGAGTTGAAGTAGATGTCAAAGTTGGAGTTTGGCAGAGCCTGATATTAGAAGAGTATTTACTTTCCTTTGTAGTCAACAAATAGTTGAGTGTAATGTTATCTTTTCTTTCTTTCAGTTGTACATATATGGATTACCACATATTTATAAACAGTTATTATATATAATATCCAAACTATTCCTTGATAGACATGGCTAGTTATGGGTAGTTATATTATAATATTTTTCTTTGTTTTATTTTTATTTTCTTTTCCTCAAGTCGTCCGGGTCACCGATTGCGGGGTGTAATAAAAGTGTAGAGAATTGTCTTACCTTTATTTTGCCAATATAGCATATTTATATAAACTACACTAGAAACCTGATAGTAGAATATAAAAAAAAAAAAAAACTATCCTATATAAATAAGGAATAATTCTCTCAACCTTGATAAACTTTTGTTGTATAAATCACAATTAGTACCACTAAATAATTATGATTGAACTCTTTTCCCATATCCCAATTATTTTTTTGGGATTTTATGTTATTTATGTTTATTAATCTCCACACCTTAAGATTATAGATACTCGCTTATTAAAATAAATTATTGACAATTTAATTTAATAAGCATATAAAATTGCTTAAAACTTTCTGCTTAACTTATTTGATGCAATGTATATTAGCCTGTAGGATTTGATACAATCAAAACTTATAGCTTTCTTAAGATTGTATCATCAATCTCTTTACCGAGACGTGAATTTCTTTAATTACTAATTAATATCATATAAATAATGTAATCATCTAACTCACTGAGTTTATTGTCTCATCAAGAATCTCATTCTTTTTTGTGTATCAAAATGACAAATACTATCCATACGTGTCTAACTAATAATATCAAGATTAATAAATCTATAACCACGAGATATTAATTGTTTTATCTAGTCCTGATACTAATTATTTTTATCCGTAAAAAGACAATAACCTCGATGCAATCCTATTTAATACGCACAAAATTTACTAGTAAAAGAAGTTAGAATTATAACTTTTCCTGTAGTCAATATAAACCACTAAAATCATGTACTATAATTCTACTGATATTATGTTTATTTCCATCTAAAATTGTAAACATTAAAATTTATATTTCATGGGAATAGAAGATGTAATCTTCTATCTGTCAGTCGTCCTCGACATACTAAATCATTTACTATACAAAATATGACACATATTTATTCATTAATAAATAATGCTAAGAAACATTGCTCTAAAGATTCTTATTAAAATGTTCATTATTAACATAGTTTTTGTATAATCCCAACAAATATGATATTAATTAAATTGTGTTAGAAAGGATATTATCATAATCCTCTTTCTCATCATTCATTTATCATTTGTCTACGAACTAAGAATTTGACCATTCCCGTCCTCTATCTATTTCTGTCTAAAATGAACTGGAAAATCATGTAGGGACCACTAGGTTCTAGTAATTTAATTTTGGTGCATAGTCAAGTTTATGACTCTTCATTTTCGAAGTATCATTTTCTTCTACCGGGTTTGATTAAGTCTAAATTCGTAGACTTGAATAGGTCAAATTTATTCAATTGATGAAAGACTTGGAATAGGTCAAATTTATTCAATTGATGGATCAAAGACTTGGAAAATTTAGTAAACATTCAAATATTGCATAATTGACTCTAGTTTTCTTTGCCGTGCACTATTGCAATTGACAATAAATTGTTTTCTATGTCTATCATATTTCTAGTTCGAAGCTCTAGGAAAATTGTGACTTTTAACTATAGTAGACTTGATGAGTTGATTTCTCTTGGTAAACTTACAGAATTGAAACTTAAAATTACTTGGACATTTGATGTTCAAATAATTTAACGCTTCCTTTGCACCCAACTAAAATTAGGGAACACGAGACAATCATAATATTGATACGCATATACGTTTTGACAAAAATTTATTAGGTTTTGTATGGCCCCGCCTAACGATATTATTTAAACTTTTTAAAAGAGTTAATAGTGAGTTTTTTAATAATAAATTCATAAGGAGTATTTTCATGTTCTCCAAAAATTGGCTGGAAATAAAAAGTTGTTTCAGTTTTTCGCATACAAAGCTCTTCCGAATAGATTTAAGATGATACGAAATGATTCCTTTAAATTCCCTTTTTGATTCCATATAACTAATGGGTGAAAAGACAAAGGAAAAAGTAATTATTGTAAGATCTCAATATTTATTTAATATTAAATTGTTCAATTTCGAGACCATGAGAGTTAATTTGAGAATAAACCAAAGTTTAATAAAGGGAATGAAAACAAAATTTAGTTTATTCTCCCAATATATTATAGCAGTATCACGTTCATAGAATTCTACGTTGTTAACAGAGGGAGAAGAGAGAGAAGGAGAAGACAACTATCACCAAAACTCTTTCGATCCGAGAGGATAAGAGGGTGACGGAGAAGGGATTAGCAGAATCGTAATCCTCGTTTCTCCTTTGTCGTAACCATATAAGTATTTCTTCAATTTCTTTACGGACGTTCAAGCCCTAATTTGTAAAAACTCGTCAAAATCGTGTTTATTCATTAATTGATGGTTGTGATTCATCATAATCTGAAATATATGTCAAAATTTTGATCATTGGCGTAGGTTTGGGTGAAATCCCATTAAAGGGCATCTAGGGTTCACTTTTCCGATCAATTTCTGAGGAAATATGTCGACCTAATACTAAGGTACATATAAAATTAGAGATTTTATTATCAAATTGATAATATTGATGTGTTGGAATTGAGAAAATCACCCGAATTCACTGTTCACATCGTAATATTGT
>MKEJ01028374.1:0-14469 GCA_001753735.1 Embelia ribes
CCCGAACCCAAATCTCGGGTAATTCGGGTCGGGTACCCGAATTTCAAATTCGGGAACCCGAATTTTGCTCACTCCTACATCCTAATATTAATATGATATATTTGGTTGACTCTGCATTAATGGCAAAATCATTATCATTTTCTACAACCATTTCAATAGCTGCAAAAATATTTTGCTTCATATTTAAAAGCATTTGCAATTCTTCCTGATAAAGTTGATAAATCCTGCGAATATTTCTTTTTGCAATCATGCTCAAATACCCTATAAAAATTCGCGAGTAAGAAAATCAGGGAGAATTTTGTTCCCCTTTAATATACTCAATAGAAAATTCGAATGATGATAATTGGCTCTGCCAATTTGCAAATATTTGTTTATGGGATAAATTTTTAACATCTTTCTCAAAAACTTGTTTAGCAGCTGAACAATCAAATCAAATAGTAAAATGCTGGTTCAAGAGATCATTCTCAAATTTAAGAATACATTTGACAATGGAAAAACATTCTTTCTTAATAGTAGAATAATTTAGAAAAGCATTTTCCCATACACCTGAGATAAAGCGAATTAATTCTTCTTTATTATTATTAGGGTTAATTTGTTTTAGAATCCCCCCATAGACTTCATCAGAGGCATTTGTTTCAACGATTTTCTTCCAGTTAGGATAGGGAATAGAAAGACAAGGTAAATGCTTTGCTTTTAATTTAATTTTCTGGACTGCTTTAGTATGTAAATTTGTCCAGGTTTTAGGATTTTTCTTTAATCCTTCATAAAGAATTTTTGAATCAATAGCTAAATTCTAATAATAATCTGAAATATGATTTAGACAACCCAGAAACCTTTGTAACTGGGTTTATCTTTAATTTCATCAGGAAATTTAGAAACAAATTCAATACTTCTGTCAATTGGAATAATAGTGTCATTATAAATATTATGACCTAAAAAACGAACTTTAGTTTGAAATAATTTCATCTTTGGTGCTGAAATCACCAAACCATTTTTAATAATAACGTTTTTGAAAATATTTAAATGCTTGATATGTTGATCAATAGAAGTAGAATACATAAGAACATAGTCAATATAACAAATAATAAATTCAGAATAAGGATTAAAAATATCATTCATAATACTTTGAAATTCTGAACAGACTTTCTTCAAGCCAAAAGGCATAACATTTCATTTATAATACCCAAAAGAAACTGTAAATGTTGTATTATAACGATCATTCTCACAAATTTGTATTTGCCAGCATCCTAATTTTAAATTAAATTTAGAAAATATAACCCAGTCCTGTAAACAATCCAATAAATATTTTTTATTAGGAATCAGATACGTAATCCATTTTAAAACATTATTTAGGGGTTTATAACAAGTCTTAGAGCCCCTCTTTCCTTTTCTGCATTTTTATTAACATATAATGTTGTACAACTCCATGGAGAAGAGCTTTTCCCGATTAATTTATTTTGCAAAAGATTTTCAATTTCTTTTTTGCATAATTCTAAATATTCTTTTTTCATTTGTGTAGCTCTAGCTTTGGTTGGAATATATTTTTTAGAAAAGCCTGCTTCTTATGGAAGAGATATTATATGCTTCTTTCTGTTCCAGAAAGCATTAGGAATATCACTACAAATAGTGTTTTGAAATTTTGTTTCAAAATATTTGATCTTTTGTTGCAAAGACGGATTCTATAATCTTTGTTCAATGTTTAAAAGAATAATTTCCTTTCGTAAAAAATTTAATTGTTTTTCCTTAAAATGAAATAAATCTAAATGTTTAGTATATGGTTCTGAAATAAATTTAAATACGATATCCTAATTATTAATAGTAGCATAAATTCCTATGGTATCAATTTTTGTGATAAACATAAGTTTACACAAAAATGGAGTGCCTAGAATAACATGCTGTGATATATTTCTGATAAGAAGAAATGTTGTAGACAAACATATGCCATTATTACATATAGAATTGCAAATTCTTTTAAATATGAAGCAAAATATTTTTGCAGCTATTGAAATGGCTGTAAAAAATGATAATGATTTTGCCATTAATGCAGGAGTCAACCAAATATATATGCAAAACAATCATTCGTCGCCAATTTTTACTACTTCAGCATGAACTCCAGCATATGTCGCAAGAAAGGAAGCAAATCTTTGATAATTTACAACTGGCTTTAACAACCCAGACCATCCTTTTGCCATTAATGACTGGAAACATTATTTGTATCAAATGGATATTGATAGCAGTACTGTCAAAGAAGCCTTGAAAAGGGTCAATAAGACTTATCAGAATTTAATGTGTTAATCATTCTTCAGAATCTAATGTATTTGTTTTATCTAAAGGTGATAATGCAAAGGGGCCAACCCAGGAAGAGGTCGCGGTCGAGGCCGCACCCAATATCAATACTCATCAGAATTTCCAGAAATTAATTTTGGCGGGTGGATAACCCCATATAAAAAATCAGTATCTGGCGCTAATGCCTCTTCATCAGTATCCAGTCCTTCTGCTAAGGACATACTTTTATCCAATGAAATGATGATTCAGAAAGCTATATTCTTAATAAAATATCAGAAAGTGTTATATTGAAGACAATGACACCAATTTATTATCCGAACATTGGACAATTAAGGAACGATATTTACAGCATCAAGTATATTTGCCTTATCAGGACATTTACAGATACGTTTATCAATATATGCTAAAAGATTCAACCTCAGCAGAATTACACATTATCTGTGGACGAGAATAGAACCAATAACCCAATTAGATATAGTAAAATCCATATAAAATCACTAATCAGGCCAGCCCAATGGGACTCTTTAAATCAACAGAAAACCTTTTCTTCCCTTAAAGACCATCGGTACAATTATTGGGACTATCAGAAGGCTTTTTATAATGCATTTTATTATCAGAATCCAATTTAAAGCCATTCTTGGTTCATAAAAATTAGCCAAGATGTGATTAATATGAATCAACAAAATCTCCCCACATGGTTCTATGTATGGTGAGATACTTTTGGACCTAATCTGGATATTCTTCTTGAAAAAATTAAAACAGCATGTGGATCACAGCCTTTCTCACTCTACAAAGAAATTCAAACTATCCTATGGCCAAGATAATAACAAGATTTTTTGTCACCTTTAGCATCCCATGGATCTGGAGATGGGATTTTGTTTGTAATCAATCAGTAAGAAGTAGACCTTGCTTAAAAAGAAAATTCTATTTTAAATGGTGGAAGGGTCTTGACTCCAATCAAGACAAGATGATTGAAATAATTAATCAACATGTTAGCCGTAAATTCTTTCACTATACTAATTCAAAAAATTAAATAACAGAATCATAATCTGACTGAAGCAGAAATCATGGCCATGGAATATATGAAAACTCAATTTATTGAGACCCATGAAGAAATTTTATCAGAAAAAGGATATGACTCCTCAATGCATTCAGTAGAAACTCTCATTTTAGCAGGAGAATCACAAGATCCGAATGAAGAAGATGATGCTTCAATTGAAGATTATTGGGAAGAATTCTCAGATATTTTGGTAAAAAGAGGTCTCAAAAGACGAAGGAAAAGAGAAAATTTAATTAACCTCACAAATGATGTTTTTCAGCACTTCTAGAAATATGGTGACAATCAACTTCAATAGCAAAGGCAATTATTAATGCTTTTACTATTCGGTCTAGAGCAACTAGAACTATTTGGTCAGTCGGATACCAGTAGTCTGCCTAACTTTTGTATATAAATATGCGTGTTTGTATTCATTTCAAAAAAGAACACCTCCTAATACATACTATCTCTCTCTCTTGTAATCTCTCTTTCTTTTCTCCAATCTTTTAGCATTCCCTCTTGTAATATATGTTTGTAATCTCTACTTCCAGTTGAGAACTTTTAAGCTTACTATTCCTCCTAAAATAATAAGTTTGTTTATTTAAAGTTCCTTTTTTTTTTTCATTTATCATGAGGATCATATATCCATATTTTATTTCTCTTATACGAGTAATATGTTGAAAAATAACCATGGCAGTGTGTTATGAGAACAGTGTAAATGAATAGTTTAGTATAAAAAACTTCTTTTAAAGTCGTAGAAAGTCGTGGTTAGTCCGTGTTTTGGCATGGTGCCATGTTAAAAGGATATTATTCCATTGACTAGTATTTACTCTGATAGGGTTTATGCTAGGCATGTATAGTTCATATAAGTCATTTAGATTATACATATATGATTCAATTAAACATTTTCATGTCTCATAAGTACTGCTATTGTACATCTCCAACGTGGGTTACACTGACGTTACAAATTTGATGTAACTAGCAACCAACACAATTATCCGTACGATTAACCTAGTTATTATTCATATAGCACGTCACAAGTCCATATTTCTTTTTGTCACGTTTTATTACACCAAATGCTTCATTATTGGGAAAAATCGTATAATATAGTTAATTGTAACAATGACAACTATTTTGCAGGTATACTCTTGTTCTATAATTTTTGACTCAGGATCTCATTTATCAAAGATAAGGTAGGACACATAGATATCCAAAAATCTATAATTGCTTATTAGTTTCATAATTTAGACAATTACCATCAACAATTTGTACGCATCTTATTATTTTGCTACTGTTGCAGCAATTTATGATGCTTTGGGTATTAGTTCAAGTAAACTTGAAAAAAAAAAAGAGTTTGAGCATGAAAGTAGAGTTAACCCCTGGGACATTTATTCAGAGCACAGCTAGGTTATTGATATCAATTGGATAAGCATCGAGGGGGGTGCTGGCAATGTATGCTCTTGTTGCAACATACACATCTGCAAACTCAGTTGGATGAAATGCATCAAAGAATTCTTGCGATATCCTAAGACTGCATGGGACTTGATTAGGAACACATTGTCCCTTTGCCGAGGTTGTTGATACTACACAACAAGGTACCTTTGAGATTAAACCTGAAAAAGAATAAATAAATTGCATCATCTTCTCATCATTTAATTTTTGTGACTTCAAAAAATAATAGATAGTGACATCCTTGGAATGTATTTTCAACGATAGACCTGCTTGCTGTTTTCTTTTAGAGCCAGGTCCTGAAGTTTTTCCCAATTCTTATATTGAAAAATGTATGTTAGAATGTATTTGGTGAAGTATTTTTACATGTCTTATTCTTGGACAAAAATTTTCAGAAGCAGCATAATGTAAGAATTAACTTATTAGTTAAAAGTTGATTATTGATTTTCTTCGTACTTATCATTTGTGTTATTATGTTGAACCACGGCAAAACACAGAAAGATATTCTTTGTTCCTGAAAAGTGTGGGAAATACTAAAATCTTGTTTCGGTATTCAATTTCAGTTTTTGAAAGCTAGTCTAGAAATTTTTGTATAGCTCAATTTTCTGTGCAAAAATTATTTGGTGTTGGAGTCTACGGAATAGTGTTCATCCTATTATGAGTAAACTAGAATATAAAAAACTTCTCTTAAAAATATGACATCAGAAGATTGTAAAGAATAAATATTAGTGTATTTTAATTTTAGCTTAAAGATAAATCACAAATACAAGGTATTTTTATTTAAAAACAAATTTTTTGTTGAGGTCTTAGATAGACATACAGTAAACATAGCAAACGTTTCTTAATTTTTTTTTTTAAATTATATCCAATTTTATCTTCATATAAGGTTTTAAAATTGAAAAGGTAAAAAAAGTGTTTATATAATTAGTCTTGAAAAAAAAATTTCAGCGTTTGAAAGCTGAATAAAAATTGAATCCCAAACAGGTTATCTGCTTTTAAAAGGATTAATGATGGATTTAAGCTATAACCAAACGCAACCAAATTTCACACAAAAGAAAAAAAAAATTAATTGATTAAATAGTAGTAGTAGTAGCAGTAGTAGTAATATGGTGTGGAAGTTAATCTGACTTACCCAGAATAGGAGAATTCCCGGATTGAATCCCAGTAACGTTAATATAGGTAAACTTAGCATCAACGAGATCATGATTGAGTTCATCCACAAGTGACTTTAGTTGATCATTGAAAAGTTGAACATATTCGTTGATCTTGTCCACGCACTTAGATCCATTAGTGCCAAAATTTGCAATTTCAAATGGCAAACAACCTATTTCACCTAGTCCAAAAATGGCCATCTTCCTTGCTCCGAACTCGTAAAAAGTCTAACATAAAATAATATTATTAGCTCAAGCACAAAAAGACAAATTGACACTCTTCGCAATTTGTGTAATATAGGAGATCAACCACTACATCAAAAAATCGAAGTTAAATATTTTCACTTTTTTATTAAAAACATTAGACTTAATGTACATTTGTATACAAAAAATCACGAACCAATAAACTAATTGCAATATGAAGTATTTGTTGAGAAATATAAATTAAATTCATAATGTTTATTGTCACTCTGAAAAGTGTATACTCAGTATGTCTCATAAACTTTTCAACAAATTAATATTCGCTTTAAATCATTGTACAAAAAGCAACTACAGCAAAAAAATGTAAATGATTTGTTTAAACTTTCCCAACTTTCTTGGTCAATAATAACCAATATATGATCATATTAATGTTTTGAAACTCTTTACTCTATCCACCCTCCATAAATATAATAGTTTCTTTTGGTTTTTCCCTAACTCGAAATACTAATGTTCTTTTGACATATTAAATATTGCCATCCCACAAATCTAATGTCCATTCCCCATTAAAATCGGTTCATTTAGATACTTCATTTACAAGTCTTTTTTTTATTAATTAGTTAACAAATATGTAATAATATTATTTATTTTCACAAAAACATTTATTTTCGAACTTTGGATGTGAAATCTCTCACTTATTTCCTTACGAGTGTAGATAGTGTAGGATCGAATATGTTTTCTGTTTCATTATATTCTTTTCTATATGTTCTGTTTGGTCAAATATCACTTATCTATTTCTCCATGTTTGTAACATCCCGAAAATTTTTATAATTTTTTTGCAATTAAATAATATTGTTAATTACTCTTAATAATATTATTTATACTTGTTGTTGTATTTGTAATTGTTGTTTCCTTGCATTTGTAGATGTTGTATGCATTCGTAGTCGCATATGCATATCATAATCGAGGAGTATGATTTGTTGTCGTGGAAGTGCATTCGTAGTCGTAGGGTATATTTTGAATTCGTAGGAATCCATTCGTAGAGGTTTTAGAGGTTGAAATTTTGTTTTGGCCAAAGTACCAGTACATAAAAATTGGTGTACCAGTACATAAACTCTCTATTCTGGTTTAGAGCTCACTAGAAGCTGCCACACCAAGGGGTATATCGGTACCCAGCGGGGTACCAGTATGTTAAACAGGTGTACCGTTAGACCATGTTAATAACAAAGCGGGTTATGAATTCAAAACTCACTGGAAGCCGGCACACCAAGTGGTATACCGGTACTCAGTAATATACCAGTTCACCCGACCAGTATACCATTACACCCAGTCAACGTAAAAAACATCGTGAGCCTATTAGTTTTTAGCTTTTAGTACACCTTTTCTCTCTCATTTCACTTTATTCCAAAATAAGAAAGGAGGAAAGAGAGTGTGTGGGTACTTTAGTGTTCAAAGCTTTTCGTGAACAATCCATCTATCTCGGGAGTTGATCCGAAGATAAAAATTAAATTTTTGGAGTCGTAGAAGCAAGAGGTACATTTTAATCCAAATTTCATCATCATTTTCGTCCGTTTTATTTTCTCGTTTTCCGTAACATTTTGGGTCCGAGAAAATAAAGTTTATAAAAATGATCTATACATCTAATTGGTGCTTTTCTTGGCTAGATTCGTTTCGTTTTGAGATCCATAGCGAGATGAATCCCGAGGCACAAAAAGAGGGATTTTGGGAAAATCTTTCCAGACTCGTTCGGGGGGCAATTGAGAGGCTTCGTGGGTACTGGTAGATTGTGAATAACAATCATATATTGAGATTGTGGGTGTGTCGTATCATACTCATGCATATTTTCGTAAGGATTATATTCGTAGATAATATTATGGATGATATTCGGTGAATAAATATTCGTAGTAGATTGTAACATTAAATTATACAATCTCATACCCTAATATTATCATATGAATATTTTGTGGTATTATATGTATTATTTTTCAATAATAGCAAATAAGATGATCATAGGAAATTATCGTGATGTTTGATATAAATTGTTTCCTAATTATATCATATCTATTATTGTCGAAATTTATCGTGGAGATGATATGTGATTACATTCATTTTATCATGACATTCGTGACATTTAGTAGAATTAATAATGTACCATTAACATTATTATCGTGGAACATATTTTAGTATGATTACATAACCTATACTCATTATATCATAATTTGTAGCTATTGAATCATAGTCGGAGGTATTCGTAATAGTTGTGGACCTTTCTTGATTAAATACCTAGAACAACTTAGTTGCTCTATTCGTGGATTTCATAGTTTTCGAAGGTTATAGGCATGCCTATCATAGAATAAAGTCATAGCCATTCGTAGAATCTGAAAGGCATGAATATCATGAATTTGTTATTTCATGGCATTTACATAAATAGGAAATTGAGTCATTTTCTATTTCTCATAATATCACCTTTATAAAATTTGTAAAAGCAATTGAGGTCATACAACCTTACCGTAAAAGGTAGGAAACTAGATATGGGATACATCCATTGCTCGCGTCACACTTGGTGGTAGAACAATGAAGGCTAGGTCACATCGCACTTGGTGGTGGATCTTAGCATTTTTCAAGAATTCATGGAGATACTAGTCTCACTTTTAGTCATTGCTATAATTGTTGTCGTAGTCGGGTCATGGTCGTAGCATTCATTGGTATCATGCACTCATCATTATATATGAGTTTGCCCATGATTACATTCGAAGAATTCGTAACTTCTGATGTTTACTTTGTATGATCATTCATGAATTAGTATATTCATTTAATTATTTTCATAGTAGGGACATACTTTATTTTTCTTGTAGCATGTGCATGTTGTTGAGACTCTACAGTCTCATATATCATTGTTGATTGACTATCTAACCCGTTTACCTTTCTCCTTTTCCTATATCAATATTATATTGCTACAGGTTCGGAGGCTAGGGACGAGCATGCATAAGCATGGACTCAAAGATGGCATAGTTTTCTTTTGTAGTCGTAGTGGCTATGTGCATGTATATTTTGTTTCGGATAGCAGAGTTTGATTATATACATTTATTTTTGTCAAGCATTTAGCTTGAAATTTCTTTTATGTAGTATTGTATTGGCGTTCCTACTTTTTATTTTCGCTATGTATGTATATTTATTTTGGAGGAGGACTACAATTGCCACTATAAGTGTTATAGTTGTTATTTTGGATTGTATATACATATAACATATTTTATTATATTTGGGGATCGTAGGAAGATGATGGACTATTGGACCTATTTTTATATTCATTATCATTGTTTATTGATTCAGCTACTTTATCAATTTCTATTTATCAATTTCTATTTATCAATATTCAATCTCATGCCCTTGGCTTTTCATGGGGAAATTTGGGGTGTGACAGGTTGGTATCAGATCTAACCTGATTATGTAAACTTTGGTAGCTTGCGGATAGGGTTTAGAGTCAAATAGTAAGCAAGTAAACAAGTCATAGTATTTTCAGTATTTACTCGTGGCATGCTTTATGCATATTAAGTAGTAAGCTAAAAACATTGCCTTTTTAATTCCTTTACGTATGCAATTGTAACTTACTTCTTTCGTGATTTCTTCCTTATCATGTGAAGATGATGGCTCGAGGAAGAGGTCGTAGAGAAGGTTAAGGAGCTCGTGGAGGGGTTAAAGGTCATGGAGGAAGGACCACTATTCCTAATAAGGATGAGACATATCCCATACATACTCGTGCCCATACTATGGCGGAAGTAGGAGTCGAGGAGAATATTCCGAGTTTAGAGGAAATATTGGACAAGGAGAGTACGGAGGTACCGGGGGTAAGGCTTATGCACCTCAAACCCAATTTCCACCTCATACTCGATCTCAACTGAAGGTGGGCGAAATGGCTCACACAAATTTCGCTCCACCACCCAGGTATGGAAAAGTGGGAGGCTTCCAATCTCCGGAATCTTTCAACTTGGTTTAGGCATTGGAGGAAGTTTTTACAAGGATGGCATGGAATCCAAGGGAGAATGGGGAGATTTGTGCTTTATCAGTACAAAGGCAGTTTCGTATCATGGATTCGCCTACCTATTGGGTGAAGGTGAATCTATATTGGCAGAGGAGTGAATCACCGACATAGAAAAAATCTTCAAATCTCTTCAAATAGTCGATGACGATCTAAGGATGGAGACCGCATCATTCTATCTTCGGGGGAAAACGACTCATTGGTGGAAGAGCTAAGAGGATGTCGGGGGATTCGAGGGTAGAACTTGGATGGCTTTTTGCAAACTGTTCCTCGAGGAATTCTTTCCCGAGATGTTATGGGAATGGAAGAGGGAAGAGTTCAAGAACTTGGTGCAAAGGAACTCAAGTGTTCAAGATTACCAACTTCTTTTCACTGAGCTTTCGAGATATGCACCAGAGTTAGTAGCAACGGAGAAGTCGAAGTGCCGCCAATTCAAGAATAGGTTGTAACCCTCTATCCAAACTCACGTTATGGTGGGTTTATATGGGACCTATAAGCATTGTGTAGATGCGACTATGGAGGTCGAGTATGTCCTCGTCAACAAGCAGCAACGCAAGGATGCCTCACAACCTATTCAATCTTCAAGGGCACAATCAGTACAAGTATCGGGACAAGGTTCCGGGAATCCTATAAGAGGTAGTTCAAGTAGAAGTGTCGGGGGGATTAGCAGCAATGGTAAGAGGAAGATGAATCGAGAGTCCTTTCCTTCTTCATTTTCTTGGGGGAGACCTTAGTTGAGTCATACATCGGCTTCGGGGCCTACTCTTTGGGATAGTGGGTACTACAATTACAGCCGTTAGGGCCATCTAGCTCGTGAGTGCACCCATATCCCTAAATGTCGCTTTTGCAGTGTTGAGGAACACGTTCAGGCAATATGCTCACATGCCTTTTGTCGTAGGTGTGGCAATAAGGGCTATATACAGACGAGATGTTCGAAGAGTTTTCCTACTCCAGTTGGCACCCATGGCCAGTAGCAATATTCATCTTCGTGAGTAGCTCTAGGACCATCTTACACTGCTGTTTCGTCATCTGCTCGTCAGAGTATCGTTTCATCTCATGGGGGTTATCAGGGCAGTATTACTCATGGGGGATTCTAGCAAGGCCAATCTTCCTAGATTCGTACTTATGCCATACCTCAGGTACCAGAGGTAGCTGAGCCTTCGGTTATACGAGGTATTTTATCATTTCTCTCTACTTGGGCTCATGCATTATTTGATACTGGTGCATCTCGTTCTTTAATTACATCTAGATTTGTTTAGATGTTAGATCTTCCTATCACTCATTTGGAGGAGCTCATTTTCGTAGATATTCCGGAGGGTGATATTATATATTTAGATAGTATCTATCAGGGGTGTGCAATTTCTATCGCAAATCATATCTTTGAATATAACTTCGTTATTTTCGATATGTCGGGATTTGATATTATAATCAATATAGACATGTTATCATACTTTTATACTATATTGGATTGTAATCATAGGCATGTCATTATGCAAACTTTAAAGGGTATTTCGATGGTATATCAAGGGCCGGATTCTAATGAATTTCCCTATACTTATCTACTAGGTCTAGCCTATTCTTTCTTTTGGCTAGCCTTTCTTTTTCAAAAGAATTGGATTCGGAGGTAGAGTACCCCCCTATCGTTCGCAACTTTCTCGATGTGTTCCCAGGTGATCTTAGTAGACTCTTTCCTTTGTGAGAGGAGGAGTTTAAGATTGATCTAATTCCAGGTACTGAGCCTATTTCAATGGTACCGTATCACTTGGCACCGAAAGAAATGGAGGAGTTGTAGGTACAAATCAATGACTTGAAGTCGAAGGGATTCATTAGGCCAAGTTCTTCACCATAGGAGCTCCGACATTGTTTGTACCAAAGAAAGAAGGGCCAATGAGGATGTGTATAAGTTACTGAAAGTTGAAGTAGACAACTATCAAGAACAAGTATCTGTTACCTACGATTGATGATCTTTTCGATCAACTTCGGGGTTCAAGATTTTTCTCCAAGATTGATTTACATTCGGGGTATCATCAACTCAGAGTTTGGGAGGAGGATATTGAGAAGACAACTTTTTGTATTCGTTATAGGCACTTTGAATTTCTCATGATGCCCTTCGATCTCATTAATGCCCCTATGGCATTTATGGACTTAATAAATTGTGTCTTCTATCAATATCTCAATCATTTCGTACTGGTGTTTATCAACAACAAACTTATCTATTCGCCATCGTAGGAGGTGCATTTGAACATCTTCGTATCGTATTATCGATGCTTCAAGAACATCAGCTTTATGCTAAGTTTTCTAAGTGTGAATTCTGGCTACATTAAGTTTATTTCCTTGGCCATGTTATATCGGAGGGTGGTATTTTGGTAGATCCTTCAAAGGTTGAGGTCATTACCAATTGGGAACGATTAAAATCTATTTTCACTAGTCGGAGCTTCTTAGGCCTTGCAGGCTATTATCGCTATTTCGTGTTTAGTGGCTCCCTTGACAAAACTCACTCGAAAGGGTGTCAAGTTTGAATGGAGTCCTAAATGTGAAAAAATGTTTCTCCATTTGAAGGAGTTACTAACCTCGGCTCCAATTTTGATTATTTTGGAGTGGGGACTTGGGTATTTGGTGTACTGTGATGCATCTAAGAAGGGCCTAGGTTCTGTATTAATACAGATCGAGAAAGTAGTTGCATATGCTTCGAATCAATTGAAGATTCATGAGCAAAATTACCCGACACACAACTTAAAGCTTGGAATCATAATGTTCGTGACACTATCTTTATGAAGAGAAATTTGAAGTATATTCGGATTACAAGTCCTTGAAGTACATATTCACTCAACGAGACTTGAATAGGAGGAAAAGGAGGTGGATGGAGTATCTCAAGCAATATAATTTTGATCTTGAATATCATACTAGGAAGGCAAATGTCATGAAGGATACACTGAGTCACAAAACTCGATGTTATATTGCTTACCTTGTAGTAGATGAGTGAGAGATGCTCCGAGTATTGAATGAGTTAGGGTTGGAATTCATGGAGGTGGAGGGTCAAGCTACTTTGTTTGTTATCGTAACTTAACCCACCTTAATTACACGAATGATAGAGGCACAACATGTTAATGATAAATAGATGCCTATTGAGTTCGTATCCATAGTGACCATGGCCTTGATAGATGGACTCTCTCGGAGAATGGATGCTTGCGATTTCAAAATTGCAAATTCGTGCCTAATTCTATTTATGATGAGGTTCTGCTAGAATCTCATCATTCTCATTTGGTTGTGCACCCCGGTGGCACAAAAATGTATCATGACATTTCACGTCAATTTTAGTAGCTCCGTATGAAGAAAGATATGGCTGAATTCATAACACGATACCTTACTTGTCAACAAGTAAAGGCTGGGCACAAGTATCCAAGGGGATTGCTTCAACCATTGTCGGTTCCCGAGTAGAAGTGAGAACGGATAACAATGGACTGTGTGGTACGTTTGCTGAAGTCGAGGTGAGGAAATGACGCCATATGGATTATCATAGATTGTATGATGAAATCTGTACATTTCCTTCCAATTCGTATGACGGATTTAGTTGAAAGATTCTATCGGCTATACATCGATAAAATCATTCATTTTCACAGGGTTTCGGTAACAGTTGTTTTGGATTGAGATTCCCATTTCATTTTGAGGTGTTGGTCGGTCGGGTTTCTAAGAATCTTAAAGGACAAAATTTTCATTGAGTATGGCCTTCCATTTGCAAATAAACGAACAATTGGAACATACTATTCATACTCTCGAAGACATGATCTGGGCATGGGTCCTTGATTTCAGAGGACAATGGGAGAATCATCTTAGTTTGATCAATTACAATTATAACAATAGTTATCTTGCGACTATCGAGGTAGCTTCTTTTGAGGCCTTATATGGGAGACCTTGCCGCTCTCCTATCTGTTAGGTGGAAGTCGGTAATAGTGCATTATTGGGCCCATATTTAGTTTGGAAAATAATCCAGAATGTACAATTGATAAAACAACACTTGGAGAGAGCGCAGAGTAGGCATAAAAGTTATGTTGATATTCGGAGGCGACCTCAAGAATTTGAGGTTGGGGATCATACATTCTTAAAACGTTCTCCTAAGAAGGGTATTATGCATTTCGGGAAGAAAGAGAAACTTTTCCCTTGATTTATTGGTCCATTCTTGATAGAGTCGGAGAGGTGGCATATCATTTGACCTTGCCAATGCATCCATCGAGTGTTCACCCCGTATTTCATGTTTCGATACTTAAGAAATATTTATGGGATCCCTTACATGTTCTAAATTTAGATGATCTACA
>MKEJ01028375.1:0-11065 GCA_001753735.1 Embelia ribes
TTTTGTTCCATATTTTGTATATGTGTCTGTGTTGTAGGTACTGAGGCAAGCGAGTAGCACCATTGAGGGTGGCTTGGTGTTGATGTACACATTCCTTTTATGGGCAAACTTTTATTTTGATTTATTTTGTGTAGCAGCCTTATATCATGTTTTAGTTATTTTTTAGGTTTAGTGTTGTATTTTGTAGTGCCTTAAATCGCCATTTTATGTTATATGTTGTAGCGCCTTAAGTAGCCATTTTATGTCTCTATTGTATTCATGTGGTATATTGTTGCATCCTAAGTGGTTACCTGTTATAAACTGATATTCGCGCCTTAAGTGATATTTTGTATTATATCTTATTATTGTCTTAGTGGCAAGTGTTGTATTTTAGGATAAGAACAGAATGTAATATACATTTTCAATATTGGAGCATTTAGCTTGATATTGTATTATAAATCGGATGTTTACTTATATATTTGTATTGTTATATATTTATGCAGTTGTTGTAGTATATCTATTACACACTCTGACTGTGGGAATGTTGTAGAATGTGAATTGTGACAGGGATATGCGGTGTTAGAGTAGTTTTCCTATTTTTCCAAAACCTATATATGTTTTTCTTTCTCTTTTACCTGAAAAGGGAAAATACTCACCCCGAGTCTCTAGTGGGTTCGCGGTGTGCCCCAGGTCTTCTAGGAAAATCGGGATATGATATAATTATCATATTTTATAATTTTCAATAAACGATTAGTGTGATTCAAGATATAAAAAAAAATTATAAGTACAAATTAAGAATAACAAGTTGAAGAATATTCATTTTTGAAAATATTACCTATGTTTACTTTTCAGCTAAAGTTAGAAAATCCGAAAAGTTAAACAAATAAGTTTTCAGATTTTTTTAAAAACTCAGTTTTTGAAAGCTGAATCTGAAAAGGTGACCACAAAACGAGTTTTTAACTTTTGAAAACATGCTAACTAAATAGGGCTTAAAATACATAAATATATTAAAAAAAATCAAGCATCTAAATGAGATGAAGCACATGTTATAGAGATAGAATGTGGTTCACTCTAAAATCTAAAATGCGCCCCTTTTTATGTAATTAGTGTGCCTTTGTTGATCTAGTTACTCACTTTTTATACATCTTTTTATGACACATGGAGATATGAAAAGTGAGCATAGGCCTATATTGGATTCTAGTTAAATGAAAAATGATTTCCAACTTCAATTGGAGAACAAGCCTATATTAGGAAAATATTTTAGCCTTTGAGTCGTTGTTTTCTTAAATGGTTCTCTTATTTGTTAGTTCTAACTTCTTGTATATTTCCCTATTTAATTTTTAGTTTTTATTTGTTTCGAAACCTAGGTTGATCATGCTTTCTTAGCCTAGCAAAACAAAGCTTTATAATTTAGAAACTTAATTCAGCCTAACAATAGTCCTGCTTTGGGATGTCGAATGCTAAACCTTACACCAACTTTATAAATCGTTTGATTAAAACTTAATTATTTCTATGTAGAACATCCACCTTAGGGGCATGTTTATTTGCATCTTTTAAAAATCAGGATTGAATATTAAAGGATGTGGATTTCAAAGTTCGGTTTTCGATACAAAAATAAGAGTCGTCAGATTGAAAGTATCTCAATATTATCAACCTTTTACAATTCTCACAACTATTTCTATGTTGAATTATACTAGCATGAAACTGTGGATGTCGACTGACACTAACATTGAACAAAAAACCTCGAAGTTTGGGACATATAATAGCACTATTGGGAGAGGGTGCTGCCCGAGGCTGCGAGATGCCTAAGATTCCGACGATGAGGCTCGTTTCCAACATATCAAAAACTCAAGTGACAAATTTGTTAGTATCACATTGAACCGTTGGATCTTAGGACAATCTGCTACCTCGGACAACTTCTTCAGTATGCAACATGGGGTCCACAACCTAAAGCAATTCCATTTCTAATTATGGGTTGGTTTCAGATTCTAAAAAAATAAGCTAGCTTATTTCTGTAAAAAAATATATATATATACATCCAACTTAAAACTTTGAAGATTATTTAAACCAAATTATCAAATAAGTTCAAACAGCCAAATATTATTTAGCTTTTAAGTAAAAGAATTGATAAGTTAGAGCTTATAAGCTGCCACCAAATAAACCCTAATTCATCAAGAGAGAAACGACACTAGAAGATAAAACCTTCCCAGCCGTTATTCATTTCTTTTTCACCCGTGTCTTTCATGCACGCTTCTGATGGTTGAGCCAGCAGGGGCAGAGAGAGATTGTGACAGTCCTAACACTAAAATATTTAGCAAATTACCCATATAAATTTAAAAAAAATTTGAAACATCCATTTCACGGATCCCCTGAACGAAAAATATTTATCCCACTGTATATAATAGTAGGATTTCACTCCCTATCCAAAAATCCTAATTTTGCAATTCTGCACTTCTATTAAGCAATCTCTTTTGCAAGACCCTGTAATTAAATGAGAACATAATTTCGATAAACAGCAAATAACGAGGACTAAATATATAATTTAGTAAGAGTTGATCTGAAATTTAATTGCTTCCCTCAACTCGTATGATATTTTGCTTTCACGTTCTCAAAGCAGAGAGAAAAGAGGAGAGAAGAGTGGAAGAAATGGCAACTCAAAACTCTGCCGATTCAGGAGAAGGAGTACTCCGAGAAATGAACTAACCGCAGATTCGGAGACCTCATCTCATTCCCTTCATTTTGAGCTAAGTCTTAACCCCTAACTCTAAGGGTGTTCATCACCACATCAATCCTAACTTACCAAAACTCATGTAAATGATTAATTGGTGATTAAATAATCCTTAATGACAAGTTTTTTTTTATCAATTTCCGTGTAGGAATTGAGTGAGTATGAGGTGTTTAGGTGGTAGTGCTAGGGATCATGTTCATGGACTCTTGGAGGAAAAATCTCTTATTCTAATGAGGTACGTTGCGGAAATTGAGTCCTATGTTATTGAAATAACTATGAAAATGCTAGTTTTGGGGCTGTGAGGATGATGGAATAAAATGGAGTTTTTCAAAGGGGTTGTGTAATACCCCGGAATTTCAAGCAACCCCGACTATGGTAATAAAGTCCAACTGCATCATATAATAAAAGAAAATGGATAACAATTACGCTTTATTATTAAACTGCTCCAATGTAAGAGTAACAACCAGAAGTCAACTGGCCTTATTATCATATTTTTTGGCCATACACTATTATTCAAAATAAAGAAAATCGCATCCTTCATCAACTCATCTCGTAGGCCTGCAATGGTCTGGAAAATGAAATAAAGTACTGAAGGAAAATAAAGTCTAACGATCTATCCCATCCACGGTTCTCATGACTCCCAACCCGTGGTTGAGCTTGGTATTTTCATGCAAAATAATAGTAGAAATTCCACCAAGTAGGCACAAGTCAGAAACTGGTACACAATTCTAAAAAAAAGAGAGAAATGTATGAAAATGTAACATGTAATAACAACATGAATGTACAAAAAATTAATATACAACATTCAACTATAAATA
This sequence comes from Embelia ribes, assembly GCA_001753735.1. Classification (NCBI taxonomy): domain Eukaryota; kingdom Viridiplantae; phylum Streptophyta; class Magnoliopsida; order Ericales; family Primulaceae; genus Embelia; species Embelia ribes. Next base: position 3,526 of record MKEJ01028375.1, read on the forward strand.
TGCCGCTACAGCTAACCATATCTTAACCATCTACCAGGCATTACATCCAATCGTCGGGATATACTACTTGAAAATACTGCTTCTGAGGCCATTGACCACTTTCGATGGTCAAGATATGAGTACTCACAAGATACGGCCCATACGGATTCTATGTAATACGACCGCAATGGAATATAAGTTTTTCTGTGTGCTACGGCCACCACGGAGTATACGTTCCTCTACATGCCAACAACCATAACTACCTACAATATAAGAATGTGGAATAAACAGTTCTACTCCCTACTTCTATCACAGCTACACCTATGCTCAATCTAACACATAAGATATTCAATCATATTATTAGTTTAATTATGTCATTTAACTTCTACCCATTCTCAATTATGTAACGTCCATTTACGATCAGTTTCTACTATTTAATTTGGTTTAAACTATTTAATTTGGTTTAAACTTGAATATATTATTACTTCTTCTAGTCTAAAAATATTAAATTATGTCCATTCTGCAATGGTACCATTCCCACGGTCCCTAGCTACCGTACCCACGATTTCACAGCACAGTGACACCCGTGATAGGAAAAAATACAGTTTGTAGAATCAACTTTTTATACATTTTTCCCAGCAATTCAACCTAGAATTCTACAAAATTTTCAATAGAATTGAAGTCGGAATTTTTGGGACATCCTCTCCACGTTAGGAAATTTCGTCCCTAAAATTCGCATGCACTACACAGAAATAAATACGTACTGGAATTCTCAAAGAGATCTAGAAACTTCACCCATATCGCATCCTTACGCTCCTATATCATCTCTTCATTAAAGCCACTTCACCACAATACCTTCATTAATCGAATAGATTTTCATATCAGCACTTGCTCTTTCGCATTCAGTATTCGAATTGGCTTCATTTCATATGTTATGTCTTTCTCAACATACAAATCACTAAAATTTATTACATACAAGGGATCCCAAATGTACTTTCTTAACATCGAAACATGGAAGACAGGATGAACTCTTGACAATTGTAGAGGCAACTTAATCCTATAAGCCAGTTCACCAACTATTTCGAAAATTAGGAAAGGACCAATATATCTCGAAGATAATTTTCCTTTCTTTCCAAATCTCATAATCCGCTTCTTCAGAGATAGCTTTAGGAATACATATTCGCCCACATCAAATTACGAACGACGTTACCTCACATCTACATAAGTCTTGAAATGACTATGCGCCATTTCCAATTGCTATCTAATCAATTGAATATTCCACGTCGTCTCTTGTAACAATTATGGCCCTAAGAATGCACCATCATCAACCTCAGCCCAACAAATCAGATAGCAATACTAACACTCATACAATGCTTTGAAAGAAGCCATCTCGATGTTCGAATGATAACTATTGTTATATGCGAATTCTATCAACTCCTCTGACCCGTCTCCGCAATCTAGAACAATGCTCGAATGATAACTATTGGCCATCTATCTACAGATGAAATGTTATGTTAATCAAATATTAGTCCCCAAAGCCTTCTAGAGACTCGGCCAAAACCGCAATGCAAAACGAGGATCTTGGTCTAATACAATCAATATAAGAGCTTATGCAAACAAATAATTTCATCGATATACATCTGATAGAGCTTTTCAACTGAGTCGGTAGTACTCATCAGAATAAAATGAGCAGATTTAGCCAAACGATCTATGACAACCCAAATCACATCGTAACCACATCTCGATCTCAATAATTCCATAATGAAACCCATTGTAATCCACTCTCATTTCCACTCGGGAATGGACAATGGATGTAACAACTCACACGGTCGTTTGTACCCAGTCTTCACTTATTGACATGTCAAACAATGCAAAATAAAATCCACTTTATCTTCTTTATATCGGACCACCAGAAGTGACGAGGCACATCATGAGATGAACCGCCAAATACGAATGATAAGATTCCTTAACAACCTCATCCCAAATAGAATTAAGAACGAATAGACAATTTTGGAAATGCGATCTACCATCGTCACAAATGGTCCACCTATCAAGACCATGCTTAGAAAGAATACGAACACGATATGCATCAGATTTGTCATCAACATGCTGCGCTTCTATAACACGAGTGATCAAGGTTGGTTGGACCTCAATCGTAAACAATGTATAGTGCCAAAGTGCCATCAATTTTCGACAAAGGATACTTGTTCTTCACTATCACATGGTTTAACTCTCAGTGGTCTATACACATATGCATAGTGCCATCATTCTTTGGCACAAACAACATTGGAGCACCCCACATTGATGTACTATCTCGGATAAGGCCCTTCAACTTAAGATCATCAATCTGAACCCTCAACTCATCTAAATCAGCTGGAGCTAATCGATACGTCACAATAGAAATTGGCTTAGTCCTTGAAATCAAATCAACAGAAAACTCCACTTCCCTCTTGAGAGGAAGTTCGCTAAGGTCATCAAAAAATACATCCGTGAATTTATGAACAACTGGAATCAACTAGCCAACATACACGCTAGACTAGCCTACGACTTACATGAATAAGGAAGAGAAATCTTCTGCTCCCTATGATAACATATATTAACTCGCAATGCAACCACCATCAATACTCTATGCTTCTCACAATCGATAACGGTATGAAACTATGAAAACCAATCAAGGCTGATAATGATGCCAAATCCCAACATCTCAAACAACACAAAATCATATGCAAAGATATAATCAGCTATCACCAGCTCACACTCTTGACACACAGTATCGATACTAAAAATATTCTCCCCCGGAATATCAACATTGATAGGAGTACACAATTCCTCAATAGGCAACTATAACATGGGTGCAAAATGTGTAGAAATTAAAGAATAAGATACATCTATGTCAAACAATACATGCAGCCAAGTATAAAGGAAATGAATGATATCTCTCATAGCAGAAGGCTTAGTCATATCCGGAGACTGCAATACAACAAAAGCACGAGCCTGTGAAGTTTGACCCTCCTTAAAACCCTACGAGAACCACCGCTGCCGCCTCCACCAGATAATCCCTTACCCTGATGAAAAAAATAGACTGAGGAACATATGGCCTCATCAATGCCATTTCAAGCATAATAGAAGATGAAGGAGGTCCACAAAAACTTCTTGGAACTGCGAATCCTTCAGGACAACGTACCTGCATATATCCCTAAGCACCATACCACCTACATACAGCAGGACACAAGGTTTGCATATGCCCTTCCGCTCCACATAAATGATATATGGGAGGACAAGGACAGTCTCGAATAAGGTGACCCTACAGGCCATATGTAAAACATCCCAACCCCTAAAGAGTCGAGCTAGAAGAAGAAGAACGGGCAGACTGAGAATACCGACCACGAGAAGGAGTGAAACTTTCATAGGATCTCTTTCAATTATTGCCCCCACCAATACTAGAACTAGCACCCCCACCAATACTATTTCTACCCACCATCACCACGGACCCAAAATAACTCTCGAATCCTTAACAGAACTAGAACTGGAAGATTAGCCCAAAGACTGAAGAGGACGAGTATCAATAATCTACTACCTCTCAATGAAACTCTCATCCACCTTCATCTATATATTCTCACAATCCTCATAAGGCTTGTGGAGCCCCAAAAAAATTATGCTCTTGATAGTATGGAGAAAGCCACTCTCAAACCCAGTCATAGGTAGCTCCTCCATAAAGACAAACTCCGATACATAGCGAGAAAGGCTAGTAAACACCCACTAATGCTATTGTACAGTAGAAGTCTTCTAGACTAAATTCGTGAACTCTTTCCTCTTTCTCTCCCGAAGAGTGGTGGGAAAGAACCCCTTAAGGAATGAGCCCCGAAAAGCCTCCAACGTAATACTACTTCTACCATACACTTCTGCATAGCCCTTCCACTATTCATCTGCTTCACCATGTAGAAAGAATAGCTCCACGGCCATTCGTAAGTCGTCATCTACCATATGGAGAGCATAAAAAATTTGCTTCACCCCCGTTAGCCTATGCTCAGCTATAATTAGCTCATTATCACCCTTGAATGTTAGTGGATCCATGCGCCACCAAGGCTCACGTCTTTCTACTCGGCACACTTTCTACCTGTGTACTATACACCAAATTCTGCAGCACTTCTTCCATAGCTCTCAACAAATTAGAGGTATCTGGTTAAGCTCTGCCAACATCACCAACTCTCGCTTAAGCCTGTGGTGGAATTTGAGGTCAAGTATTGGCAATCTATTCCTCATATTCCTCCATGCTTACTTCGCTACTCTCTTCCAAGTTGGGAATACACCTGGCTTCCTTGATTCCCGCTTCACGTACCTCGGCTTCTCGAACCCAAGTACACATAGCTTCCACTTTCCCAACACCACGATCCATAACACGATAACCTCGCACATTGACCCTGCTACTTCTACCTCGTCCACATCCACACAACATAGCTCACTTCACAATAACACAAGAAAGACATAATTTCACTTCTTAAACAAATGTCTTATATAATACACAACACCTTCTCAAATGCAATACAATGCCAATGCAAATAAAATCAATTCAACTACAAAATATTACTCATGCAACACTACAACGCACTCCTCTAAAGCTAATAACGCAACTAAAAACAAGCAACATATCTACCCTCAAGCTACCAAGGTTTTACATAATCCGGTTATGCTTTGATATCAACCTGTCATGCCCCGAATCTCATAAAGGCCAGGAATGCAAGCTATTTATCTTTTTTAACGAAAAGAAAACGAAATATATATATATATATATATATATATACAGATTTTTAAAGAAAAGAAAATGAAAAAGAAAACAACGTTGCAACGCCAAACTGTCCAACTCATTCTACAACATAACAATATCAGAGTGTGCTCAAAATAATATACTATAGCCTGCCTGCAATTCTGATATCGACGCAAGAAAGTGAACGCCATAGTTTACATCAATGCATCAAGCTACATGCTTGAACAAAATAAAAGTACATATTATATCATGTCCTAGCCTATGATACATGAAAAGCCACTGAAGGCAACAACAAGATATAATTTGAAAATGTATAACACCAATTACACTATGCCCACAAAATAACAATAAAAGTAAATATGCAATACTATATACATGTGGTATCCGAGCTATCTCAACGATGCCCCTTACTAGCCTCTCTGCACCTACAATACAGATATGAGACAAATATAGGAAAAAATGTACAAGTTATCCTACTAAATAACATGATATGTAAATATGCAACACCTAAGAATAAATGCAATGTAATGTTGATGCTCTGCAAACTCAACACTGCCCAACACCAACATCAACTTAACAACACGCTCAACACATAAAAGATGGGACTAGTATCTCAACACATTTTATAAAATAAGGGCTACTTCATAAATCCTATACTACAATCCGTCCTCCTTGTGGGACTCGATTATAGTTATTATCCCTACATAGGTTTCCGACTTTCATGGTAAGGCGCTCAGCCTTCTTTTTTTTTTTTTTTACTTTTCATAACACATAAAATCGACACTTGTTCCGAAAATAAAAGGAAAATGACTCAATTTTCCAATGAATGCAACTCAACACATTTCTTCATAATAAACACTTTAAAATATTTGATTTTAAATAACAACACTTCTTAAATCAACAACACATTAACATTGTCTCTCCTTCACATAAGCAACACATTTCTCGCCAACACATTCAATACTTCACTTTTCCTTTGAAATTTTCATTTTTCAAATTCTCAACACTTTATAATTCTCAACACATGCTTTCACATTTTTATCGAAATCAATACTTTTCATATGACATGAAAATGCTATGCTAAAGCCATGAATGAATAATACATGTTTCGATGTAATTCATTATCAAAACCTAATAATACATGTATCAATGTAATTCATTATCAAAACCTCCACATGCTTTATTCTCCACATTTAATTTCAATTAGTAAGAAATTAACATCTACAACACATTAATAAAGCATGGAATTCAACACGTAAATTACACGTAAAGATAAAATTCTAGCTTATATTGTTATTTCATAGTTTACTCGTACCACTAACTATGCTAGAAATCATTCGAAAGCTATACGTCAAATAGCCCAAAATTCCCACTTCTTCATCCCTCGATTTGATCTAGAAGACGAACATGAATTGGAACAAACCTAGAGGAGAAACACTCTACTCAACATGGAGAAAAAAAAAATTAAGTTTATTTCTACGTACCAACTCAGCACGGAAACCAATGAATAATAAATGAACGAGATAGAAACGAGACTTACCTCAAAGTGTTCTCCAATTTTCAAGGATTGCAAATATATACTTTTTATTGAAAGAATATCAACAGATCTAGACGATAAAAGGAAGAACAGATTGAAGGAAAAGAACTCACTCTACATCCTTTCTCTCTATAGTGGGAATAGGAAATAAATTAGGGGAAAAAAGACTTGAAAAATGTGTATAAAGGTAACTGGGCCCACACCTTTCTAACTGGGTGTATACTAGTACTTAGCTTTGTACTGGTACTCAATTTGTGTGCCGGATTCCAGGCAATTTTGAAGAGAAATGAGTTCTATGTATCGGTACAGGGCCTCTCTGTACTAGTACACTCCTCTAAGTTCAAACTCCACCCCAAAACACATACGAAAATACTTCGTAAACATGCATACTAAACCCAAAATTAATTCCCATGCATAAAACAACACGTCACGAAACGCTACCACAACCACAACGTATAATATGCAATAATTATAATGTAATTCATATCTAATATGCGTAAAATGTAACGTCTAATATAATACTACATCAACACAATAACACCCACTCACTACACACCACACTTTACATACTACAGACAACACCATGCTATAACACTCTACGCAATGTCCACGACATACTATACAATAATAATATTATAAGCATCAATAATATTATTTACAATGCAAAAAATTAACTAGGAATTTCCGGGATGTTACACTCATCGTATAGGCTATGTGTGGGCATGAGTTTTCTTTCTCCTCTCATTCGTTTATTATTTCTCAATTTTTGTGCCTTGGTTACACGTCAAAATAAATTTGATATTCTTGTTCCTTGTGTTAAGTAGATTATCTTTGTCTATGGGCTCATTTTGATCCGTGTTTGTTCGTTAGATCATTTCGCGAGTTCAAGAAAAGGCATTTTGAGGGATTTTCATATATCTTCTTGGGGAAGTTTCTAATATTATTATAGGTATGAGTAGACTACAAAATAACAATATAAGCATGAGTTTAAGTGTGTGCCTTTATGTGTAAATTTTGTGTTGTTTTCCATGCTTTCAATGTGTTATAGATATTAATTATTCGTTTTATTGATTGCTAATGAGTAGTATTGAAGCATGTATAGGTCTAGAAAATGAATTATATCGATACATGTATTATTCATTCATGGCATTGGTGTAGCATTTTCATGACATATGACAAGTGTTGATTTCGATAAAAATATGAAGTTGGAAATGAATTCTAATGTATTGAGAATGACAAGTGTTAAATGTGTTGTTCAT
>MKEJ01028391.1:0-11518 GCA_001753735.1 Embelia ribes
AAAATAGTAATAATAATAAAAAGAAATGAAAATTATTACTTTGAAGAAGCTGAGTCCCAGTGTCATTGACTTGAGAAGCTGTTAACACAGTGGACAACAATAGGCCTCTTCTTCCTATTTCCACTTTCATAATCTTTGTTTTTGCTTTTTGTTCTCTTTTTTCATTTGGTGATGTGTTAGATGAAGCTATTTTGTTTACAGTTGCTCTCATGGCCATTCTCTCTCTCTCTCTCTGTCTGCCTTTAGTTTGTGATGAGATTAGCATTGGTAAATTTTTGTGTGACAAAGACAGAGATCAGATATTTTATGGATGGGCATGGTTCACTCACACTTTGGTGTACTTATATGCTTTTCAGAAAAGAAAACAAAAAACAGAACAAATAATTTTGTTTCCAAAAATTGTTTCCGAAAACACAAGATTTCTAGTTCTCGGTTTAGTAAACATTGTTTTATGAAACATAACACATTATATCCAACTTTGAAAATCTATTTTATTCAAGGGCTTATTTGGTTATAGTTTATAAGTTTCGGTTTATTAATTTTTTTGTTTAAAAATTGAATAACATTTGGCAGTTCAAATTTTAAGAACTTATTTGTTGTTTTGACCTACTTAAAAATTGGATAACATAATAGCTTACTTAATTTTCAAGCAATAATCATGAATTAATTATGAATTATATATAATATCGTTGCTTCCTGTCTCTCCTTATCCGGTTTCGACACTTCAGTTTCGGTACCGTATCCTCTTCCATTTTAAAATCTGCCAACTATCTTACTCGTTTCTCATTCCAATTCTATTTTCTCTTAAAAGTAATTTCGAATGGGAAGTTTATTCTCAAGGGCCTTTGCAAGCAACATGAATAAGCAGATGGCAATACTGAAAAAAAAACATTTGTTAGAGCTTTTGTTATTTTTTTTCCCAACATTACCATCTCTATAAGTTTAATCTAGAGCTTGTCATATATATTGAGTAATAAAAAAAAACTATATATATATATATAAATCTTTATCCCCAAGAGAAAAACATGATTGCAAAGCACAGACAAAAGGCAGGTTAAAAACTGAAAATTATAATCAACAGTTGTTCACGTGCTTTCCCTAAAACCAGAACTAAGAAAATAAAAAATCAGAAACAGAAAACATCTAAAACGGAAATGTACATAAAAATTAGTTGACGCTGCAGCTGCCAGGGTGATCGGCGGCCTTGAGGGTCTTGTCGATGAGCTTGCGAGCTTGTCTGCTCCTAATCTCAACCTTTACGCGTGCGCTCTTATCCATCTTCGCATAGGCCTTCTTCTTTTTCTTCTTCAACGATCTCATTTTCCACCTTATCGTCTCCACCAGGCTCTCCACAAGCTGATTCCCCATTAATCTATTTTATAATTATCTGAACTAATAAATGCAGCTAAAAAAATATAATTACAAGAGCAATGTGAAAGAGATAAAGGACTCTGCTGAGTGTATCTATATGTAAATTTCCAAAAAAAAAGTGTATCTATATGTAGAGACTAGTTCTTTTGCATTTCAGTTTGACATGGATTTTGTGATGAATTTTTAATTTGTAGAATGAAATTAAGGGGCCGTTTTGGGATATATATATGATGGGTGTGCCACTGAGTAAGCTACAAATCAGGTTTTTAATCGTTTTTGCCAATACATACATATATAATTAAAAAAACTTTCCAATGCTTATAAATAATAGGTTCAGTGTCCTTTTTGGGACGTCTATAAAGGAATGCCTATTTTTATTTTTAGATACGTTATCATTTAAAAATTATATATATTAACATTATTGCCCCCTTATTCCTCCTGATAGAAAAAAAAATAAAGACAAAATAAATAGGGATATTTTTGAGGAGTATTTTTATTTTCTACATATCCAGTGGAATACATTGCAAATTCACATTTTCCTAAGCTGTTTCCACATTTTATTTAAATTTAAAATGCTATTTTTTTATTTTTTCCTAAAATTATGACAGTCAAACCAGTCCTATTATTTATGGATGGAGAGAGTATTTACATTTTCTACACACGCAGTGGAATCCATGGTAAATTCACATTTTCCTAAGCCTTTTCCACATTGTAAACTTTAAAAAAATATATTTTTAAGTATGTTCATAAGAAAGTTTTTATGCTGGACTTTGAAACGTAAATTGAAGCAAAAATCGTATTAAAACCATCAATATAACACAATATTCTTTTGTTGTCTCGTCCTTTAGTTGTATTTACTGTCATATTATCCCGTTAGAGTTAATCGTTGAAAAGAAACCAAAGAAATACCTTTAAATATATAGGAAAAACGGAAAAAGACAATATTATAACAATCCCAAAAATTGATGTACGAGGATCTAAAAATCAATAAGAAATACAATATACAATTACAAAGATATATATTTTAAAATAAAATATTTTAGCAATTTTATAAATAATATTAGTATTAATAAATATAATTAACCGTGATTTATTACTATATTTTGCAATTTTTCTAAATAATAAGAAAGTTTCTCGGAAGTGAGTGAAATCGGTACAAATGCTACTCTATTTTTTAGCATAAAAATAGGGGTAAAATTGACCTTGTGCTGTATTATGTAGGAATATTGGGGCTTTTAAAAGGAGAAAAAAAAGAGAAATAAAAGAAGACAAAAAATGAACCTATTCAAACAAATAAATAAAACCAAGGATGAAGAAAATTGGAAGAGAAATGAACTAACTTATGAAATCTAACAAGTAGAAAATTAAAGTCTATCTCAGATAGTGATAACCAAGAAAAGCACAATTCAGGTATAATTTCTCAAGTACTTGCCCAAGAAAAGACTCAGAAGTTTGAGACATTGAAATTTTGTACCACCAAGCGAATAAATCGAGTCCCAGTTTGCCCCAAAACCTCAGCGGTTTTATATTTTAGAACGACACATGACATGCTTTTTTGTGTCGTTGGAAGCGTGATCATTTCAATGCCAGCAATGTGATGGGGATGGGTTTTGGGCAAAACTTGGATGGGATCATTCAATTTTTTTAACGCAATTAAATTTAGAGAACCTGTTGAAAAGGAAAGAATATATATCCTAGGCATAAAAGTACGTGCACAATTAAAGGAGAAGGAATAGAGTTCGAAAACAGGGGCATGTCTGGTAATAGTTTCAAAATAAAGATAAAATGAGAATCAATGCTACATATTTTGAGCAGTATCACGAAACGCTTACATCAGATTGTGAAAAATTCTAAAACAAGACTGATGGGAATATTAGAACTGACCTGTAAATACAGATTTGAGTTCAAATAGCTACACGAGTTGGACCATAACGTCACTGTGACCAAAAGGACGATTGTTGCACTTTCAACACATAGACAACGTGGCACGAGACCTACATCATTTGCACCCGCTACTTTGATTAAATGCACTTCTTTCTCTGTAAAGTCTGGGAAACACAACACTGAAGATTTCACAATCCTAAAAAGGAGTAAATGGAACTAAAATGTTATGCACAAGTAAAGAAGAAATATACAAGGAATTGCGTATCACGTGTGCCAACCTCCTTCCGTTCCAATTTGCTAAGAACATGTTGCACTAAATATCCAGACATCACTGGTAGAGGTGTAAATGAGTTGAATCATACTTTTTTAAGCCACAAACCTGCTTTTTGGTAAACCAATTGCAAAATCTATCGGAACTTTAAAATTGAGCCTAGGTCTACATGAGCAAACCTCTAGTTGCTCGTGCGTGGGCAGAATTTAGGGTAAAATTTAGTGTAAAGCAGCTAGACCTTAACAAGAAATGAATTTTGTTAAGGTCGAGCTGCAAAAATCATGACTGGGCAGAACTCACACAATGATCACATTTACATTAGCAATGATAGATCATCACGTCATACGCTACCAAATAATAGCAAAACAAATGGATTTCTCAAAACCAACATAAACAGAGGAGCCCAAAATGTCGGATACCATGTGAAATTCATGTGCCATACATACTAACCTTGATGTAAAAACACAAACGCTACTACATACAGATACACATGCACAATCTCTTTCACTAGCATCTCTGTCAGCTGCAAAAACACAAGTACCTAGTAGACATTCCAAAATATCAGATACCATGTGAAATTCATGTGCCATTACATACAAGCCTTGATGCAAAAACACAAACACTACTATATACAGATGCACATGCACAATCTCTTCCACTAGCATCTCCGTCAGCTGCAAAAACACAAGTACCTAGTAGACATTATCAACAACTATCTTCTCTACCACCAGTATCCCCATCAAAGCCACCACCTAGCTCGCAGACTCGGTCCCACACATTTTTCTCGACTGGCACAACCGACAACCTGGGCTGCCGGAAAAGCTGAAACCCTTTCAAATCTTTGTCTTTCTTCATCTCCTTCAAGTCCACCAGCTGCCTCATCTCCCCCACCGCCCTCACGTCCACTGCTCCATCACCAGATTCACCTTCAGTGTACCTGTTTGAAAAAGTGGTTTACGTATCACAGTATCTAATAATTTGTCACAATTCAAAGTACAAAATTTTTACGCAAAAATCATCTACAAGAAATCAAAATAATTTATGGGTGAAAATCATGTACCAGAAATCAAACATATGTGTGACCGAACAGAGTCTCAGAATGGTTCCACAGTGAACGTTGATATGCAAAAGGATTCAATAAACTGTGCTCACTATCCCAATTACCTAAGCAGCAAGAGGAGCTCATGTTTCCTAGCAACTCTTACATATATGAAAAACCACTTTCTTGTAAAATGAACACAAAGATCAAAACTCAATGATGCAAAAGTATAACTACCACGAAACTCATTCTAATCTGAATTAAAAAAATATAATTCCACACTTGGTTCTCAAATAGGTGAATTAGCGCATTAGATATAAATTTTGAGCATTGTTTGATTGCATTTAATAAGTACAAACACTTTCTTATGATGGTGAAAACAATATACTTATTTATCAATAAATACCGCCGTGAAAGTATAAATAAATATATTTTTACTGGGTTAACTAAAAATACATTTTAATTGAAAATAAAAGTATCAAAAAAATACTTGTTTGGTCCAACCAAACAAAAACGAAACCAGCTCAACAAATATAATTTTGCACCTACATCTAGCAATCATTTTAAGTTTAAGATAAGATGGTGACTTCGGGCACTACAAGTGATCTTAAATGGCTACACATCCTAATTTTTTTGGGATTAGAACCAAGTGAAACCTACCACCGATAGGTTTAGACATTGTTCAATCCTTCAGTAAAGTTAAGTCTTAAGAAACATAAAAGTAGAGAAAATAATAATTTTGTCTTACTCATTATGAAGAGAAACGTACATCAAGAACCTAATCAGAATCGGAATAGAAAATACTAGTCTAAATTTGAATAAGAAAGAACCGCTTATTGAATCTAAAGAAAATAAAATCTTTACTGACTCAAATCATATATACTGAATAATACTCACACCGTCCACAAATAACTGCATGCCCTTCCTTTTTGGGCATCCATAAAACAAATTGAACACTTTCTATTTTTGGAGTGCTGAATCATTTCAAATTTGGTTAAAGACACTAATAAGACAAAAAGCAATGTAGGGGTAATTTATGTCATTTCGGTCTTATTCAACCTGGGAAATCAACTTTTTGAATTTATCTTATTCCACATGTGCAATCAAAGTTCCATTATTTGTGGATGGAGTGAGTATCATAATAAATAATATGAATGCATGACGGTGCTTCTTTGAGCTAAGGGACTAGTGCTTATCCTCGGTTTTATTGTTAGTTTATTGATCATATACCCATTCTAAACAAACTTTCTATACAATTATTTAATAATACATAAATATAAAGAAAATTTTAGAAATGTTTCTCCAATATATTGATTCTATTTACTTTGGCCAGAAAATAAAAAATATTTTTTTCATAGAGAAAACGCGAATAGTAATTTTCTCATTAGTCCTCGGAGAGAAAGCCCTATAACAATTGTTAGAAAAATTTCAGGAAATAGAAAATTTGGTTTGAACAATTTATGGCCACCTTTCTCATTTATTTTCTCAAATGAAGAATCAACAGCTCTCATCTAATTTTCAAGCACACATGTCCAGAAATCAATACCCCTATATATGCATACATACATATCTATATATATATAGATAGATAGAGAGAGAGAGAGAGAGAGAGAAAAGATATACCACTCCCGGATGACGGAGACGACGCCGACGATGCGGCGGGCGCGTGAACCGGAGTGGTAGAAGAGGCAGAGGTCCCCCAAGCGCATAGACTTGAGGTTGTTTTGTGCTTGTTTGTTCTTAACGCCGTCCCATTTGGATACGCCGCCGTTCGCCGCCTGGTCCTCCCACGACCACTCCGCCGGCTCCGTCTTCAACAGCCAGAACCGCCGCTTCTCTCTCTTCATTCTCCGGTGGGGTTTCTCACTAGGGTTTTTTTTTAATGGCCTTTTATTGAGGTTGCATTACACTAATGGCCCCTAGAGTTTCAAATTAAGTTCTTACGGCCTCCAGTAGTTACAGTTGGACGGTGATAGCCATTGGGTTTTGAAACAAAGTGACAGATTTGGTCTTATTTATCTTTGTAAATAGTCTGGAAAATCTTGCATAAAATCGAACAATTATACTACACCCTTTGTCCACAAACAATAGGCTCGTTTCTCACTTTTAATTGTTCAAAAATAATTATCTGATCAAAGTTTATTTTATGATAAACTATAGTATATTCCCAATATTACCCTCATTGTAACTAAAAAATAGTTAAATAAGAAATCTTGCTTAAAATTTTAAATGATAATTATCCATGTAGATTCAAATTAGTTTTGTAGCTTGTCTAAAGTTGTAAGCCTAGTCAAACCAGATAATTACTTACGGATGGAGTATGTTTATAGAAATAATAAGTCCAGATATGGCAATGGAGTTTACCACTAGGGAGGCAAATTATTTCGAATAGAGCTCATTTATTAGCTATATATTTATTGTAGATTTGCTCTTTTGTAATTTTTTCTCACATAAAAATTCTGGATTGTCTAAAGTAAAAGATAATATCAAAACAAATGATCATAAAAAACTACTTTACTTCTAAATAATCTATAGATTGGTCAGTTAATATGATTCTAATCGTATAAAAGTATGTCGCTTCCATAATATAATAATAAGGACCAAATAGACACTTATCAAAACTTAGATGGTACTTTAGCTTTAAATGAAACTATGGGGACCATTATTGTAATTATTGCTAGCAATTGTTCTAAAATAGTATATTGGATAAATGGTAATATATATGTTTTCTTAAAATCATTATTATCCTTATTTTGTCCAAATTATCAACTAAAACAGTTGTTATAGTGAGAAGAGTATTTTTGAATTATAAAATCAAATCAAATTTAGAGTGTTTTCACACTTTTATAATAATTTTAGATTAATTAACTTATTTCCGATATAAAAAAATAAAAATTGAATGGATTTATCTTAAAACTTATAGCTTATTTAGCTCAAAATATCAAATAAGTTCAGGTTAAAATCGAGCAGACAAATACTATCAAATATTTAAATAAAAAAATTGATAATACTAAGCTGATGAGCTACAACCAAACAAGCCTAATGACTCATATACTAAAAGCCTAATGACTCAAATACTAATTATAATCACTAGAATTCTACTTTAACAATTGTATAACATTTCACTAGCTCATATTAGATTTTATTAAAACGCTTAATATGATACAAAAAATAAAATAATAAATAAATAAATAAAGATTCACATTTAAAATAGTTCTAATAATTGAAACTTAAAACCAAAATACAATATTAATTATTCCCTATATCATATAACATGTAGGGGGGAAATTATTGTTAAAAATACTAAAAAGCTTTTTTGACAAATTAACATAATATTAATTAATGACGACAAGAAAAAGGTTTTGCAATATGGAATAGCGACAAGTGGCACTATAACGTAAATAATTAATTCATATACTAACTCAGATACTAATATTAGTTCTTATAAGCGTTTCAGAACAAAAAAAAAAAAAAAGGAAATTGAAACAACATTGAATAAGTTTACTGAAAATAAGAATTCAAAAACTACAACTCATATAATAACTCGTGAATGCACTAAACAAGTGAACATTAATAACTGAAATAATAATATTCTTTAGTACAAAGTAAAAACAAAATATGAAAAAAAAAAAATTATAAACAACAAGCTCACGGTTCTCTTGTGCATTTATTTAGTACATCTTTCTTTTGCATTATACTTATTAAGATCATTCCTTCGATATTGTTGAGCCAATTGAAGCACACCGTGGATTATCCATAAAAATATTATTGTAAATATAATCAAAGAGAGGCTATAAAAAAACAAACCACTTCCAGAAAAAAAAATATAAAATAAACATTACCAAATAAATCAGTAGTGCAGAAATATATTCCAATACACTACAAATTGAGTTTCTTTACAAGTCTATAATACATTTACTAAGTGCAAAATACTAATAAAGAAACCTAATTCATTAACTTTTTAAATTATTTATATGTCATTTCATTATTAATGTGATTGCTTATAAAACTCATCATCATTATCACCATTCCAAGCTTTAAAGTATAATGAATAGGGTAAATAGAAATGAAATAAATATCATTCAAATTTCTAATGTTTCAACACCATTCAGTTATATCTCAAGCAACTATCTATTACATTTATGTAATAAATATCATTTTGTATTACTTGCAAACATGTTCGTAGTGGTTTATCTCTATCTGTCTTTACTATTTCCTCATCAACATCTCGCAATTTTTAACTTGTACATTCACATGCCTTCTTTTTATATGTTCAGACAAATGCAACTCTTTCTAATCTTGTATTCAGTTTGTGCCTCTTCTTACATAGATTGAATCTCCGCATTCCTAATTCTATCATGTTTCCTCTTTCCACACATTCATCTCAGCACACCTGCTTCATTACACTCATGTTATTTTAATCCTGTTTCTTAGAAACACAATATTCACTTTCACTCAACAATGTTGGTCCTGGTAGTCCCATAAAATATTGCTTTCAACTTTGAGATATATTGAGATCAAATAAAACTTGGGTAATAACTCTCCATTTCATTCCGAGTTTTGGTTCTATTATTAGTATCTCTTTTTATCTTGCAATTGCTTTTGTAAATTGATCTCGAATTAAGAAAATGACAACTCCTTGCTACCATCTCTCAACCCAACTTAACTACAATCAGATGTACCACACTTCATCTTCTGAAATTGCATTCTATATATTTTGTTTTTTATTTAGTTAGCCTAAAATCGCAAAAGTATAAAATGTCTCCATATTTATATTTTATATTTTTGCCCTATCTAGTCTCGTCAGTTAGAACCATGCCATCGGCAATAATATGTGCCACGACATTTTGATTTATTGAAAAAGACCATGAGTGATTTGTATTTAGATTGCAATGTTTATAGCATTTTCAATGCCCAATGCATGGGTTGAATTTTCCTAACCATGAACACTAACCTCACAGTACATTACTGGAATCTACATGAAGCACTGTATGCTACATCACGCACAATAGAGAAACATTTTCCCACAATGGGCAATTGGAGAATACTGCAAGCCCGTTTGGCCATCTGATATAAAGTGTAAAAGCAAAGAATTTAATTTTACTATATCGACGATGTATGAATTTTCATTTACTAGCTGATTTTGATGGACAAGCTTGCATTTTTGGTGACATTTACACGTATAAATGGCATATGGACTTCATCCAAAGCCATTTATGTATAGAATCTCTACAAGATGGTGATATAAATTAAAATCAAAAGCATATTCATCATATGGGCATGTAGCAGCTACTTCGAATGTAGAAATATAGCTAATGTACCACTATTTCCTGAAGTGACTATTATCTGTCCTTAATGCTTGATGAACCATCGGAAAGGTAAGCATATGATGTATTTTTATATACTAGTTTTTAAATCTTGTGCATCCAATCTTTTCAAAGGGAATACTGTATCCATTTCTATGAAGAAATAATAGTTTCAGGTGATACTAACATTAATTTTGTTATTTAATATTATTATTATGTTGTATGTGTGGGGCGTATTTGTTGCGGAGTAGTATTGCGTAGACGTGGTGCACTATATACATTTAAAATATATAAAAAAGAAAATTGACACTTAGTCAAACATGTTAGATTTTGTCTTGTCTGGAGGTTGTCCGACGAGCTTAGAGCATCAGACTAGACATCAAACAAACCCTCCCATAACTTTACGTTTTTGGACAAAATTTGGAAAGTTTTCTAAGTGTTTTTCCTATGTTCAGAGGGTGTTCGTCGGGATGCTCGACAGCGGACAGGAGTCGGATAGGCGACTTAGGGTCGTCGGACGTATCACCGGATGTCTCAGTATGCAAAAAAATACTTTTTCACCACATGTCCTCTCTTGTCGCCCTCACTTTACACTCTAATACAAAAAAGAGAGTATGGTGTTCAATATTTTCCAATCTTCTTCTCTTTAAATCATTTAGCTTGGGGGCTCATACGCGAAATATAGTTGGAAATTTTTGGCCCTTGTAGCGTAGGCTTCAAGAAGAGGTAAGTTTTATTTCTTATCTCGTTCATTGGCATCGTCTCGTTTTCCGTGCACATTTCGTACATGAAGACAAATTTGATATTCTTATTCCTTATCGTGTGTGGGTCATTTTTTCCTATAGGTGTGTGATCGTCCGCGTTCATCTACTAGATCGAATAAAGGGGCGAAGAAGAGGCAGTTTGAGGCTTTTGCGTAGGAAGTCTGGGGGGCTTCTAGCTTCTTTTAGGTACAATAGTCAATGAATTTCAATATAAAATAGACAACTTTGTCCGTATATAGACGTGAATGATACATCTTGAATGTGATGTGTATGTGTAATGGAAATAGGCGTAGAGTATGTGTAGACAAATTGGTATGATTGATACGTCACGTAAGAGTAGTATATGCATAAACGAATTGATGTGAATTGATACATCATATAAGTGTTGATATGCTTAGGTGAATTAGACGTGATTGATACATCGCATAAACGTAGAATAAACATGAAATTCTTTATGTGCGAAGTTTAATATCATGTTTATAGCATTGTTATCATGTTAATGCGTGGATTATAACATATTAATCACATAGTTTAAGGCATTACATTGCATTCATATGGCATAGCATGAATTGACAAAGGTGTGGATTGCATCTATTATGTGTGAAGTTTAATATCATGTTAATGCGTGGATTATAACATGGTAATCGCATAGTTTAAGGCATCATATTGCATTAATATGGCATAGCGTGGATTGATGAAGGCATGGAATTTTTTGAAGGAAATTGATTTCTAAATTAAAAATGTGTTCGATGATTCTCCTTTCATTTTTCGGGACATAAAAGTATCAAATTATAAAATGTGTGAATTTTAGCAATCATTTTAGCAATGAGGTCATATATTCTTACCGTGAAAGATGGGAAACCAGTGTCGCGCCCCCAAATCC
>MKEJ01028398.1:0-12169 GCA_001753735.1 Embelia ribes
TTGACTAATTCTGAATCAGTATTTGGAGCGAAACATATATTAACAAATGTGTAATAGAGGCCTTAGGTGCGTTAACACGTGCGCTATGCCAGTATATATATATATCAGTGAGCTTCCGCTCTATATTCGAAAGGACTAGAAAGAGAAACACTCACAGATATATTTTCGGAATTTGCAAAAACTGCTCTATGAAATTTCTGCATTTGCTATTTTCAGTTTCTTGTAATCGGAGTTGAAATCCTTTTTTTCTCCTCAGATGATAACGATTGAATGAGTTTGTGAGCAGGTAAACAGATATTATTTTGTCCCTGCTGTTTTAGGTTTAGCAATTTGAGCATTTGTAAAAAAGTATATTTAGTATGCATTTCTTAGGTGAATTAGTATATTGATATGGTACTTGCGCTGCTCCTATTGAATATGGTACATGTCCTAAATGTTGGAAGTTAAAATTGAGGTAATTCTATCACCATTGTGTTTAAAACTCTTCAATTTAGGGATTGGAAATGGGTAATTTGGGGGTATGCCCTAACATGTTTTCTTCACATTCATGGTACTAAAATCAGTTACAGTGAATCATTGAAAATGTGTGAAATTTGCTACTTTGAGGACAGAATTTGAAATTTCTAATGTCTATTGTATAGCAGTCAGTTTATGACCTTTTGATCTGAACTTATTTGCAGAATGGTTGTGATGTTGGAGTTTTAACATGATAGATTTTAAATATTGCATTGTCCTCGTGTCGTAAGGGCACTCACATCAATGTTCATACCTCCTAAAAGGAGCTCCTATCCTAATTTAAGAGATTAAATTCTAGGAACATTCCCACCAATGTATTTAATAGTTTTCAATCCCTTACAAAAATAGGAGGTTGGTTACAGCGATTCCCTTGAACTAGGAGAGTACTATTCATCCTGTTTTTAAATTTAGAGGGTCTGGTGTGGAAACTCCTCATATCTTTGAGGTATATTGATTCAAATTTAGGGATCGAAATTCTCTAACTTGGTCGGAGTGCATTAGCTACAAACCCTTCCAGGGACTTAAAATTGTTCAGGAAGCAGTAAAACAAATAAAAAGGTTCAAAGTTCGGTTTAAATATATGTCCATAACATTGTCTTAATCACTAATCACTAGGGATGACATTTGGTCCCATTCAAACCGATCCAAACCAAAATCAAATAACTCAAACCCAGACCAAACCACAATAGATCTTACAAACCAAATCCAACCCAAAATGTTTTCAACTCAACCCAAACTCAATCCAAAACACAAAATGAACTAAAATTGACCCACCCAACCTAACCAAAAATTCTTTTCATTTTTTACCCAAAATCATATATATATTTTCTTTTCTTTTTTTTTTTTTATTGCTAGAAAGCCCTACTACTCAACTATAGTCAACAACAATAACTCATATACACAAATGAATATACATATACATCAAATGATTATAACTGTAAAAGATACAAGCACAAATCATGAGTAGATGAATAAAAAAATAAAGTGATTTATTAAGATATTTTATTCAATAATTGGTTCATTTTGTCGAACACCTAAAGTTCATATAGTCATATTCATACCCTCATTTTTAGATATATAACATAATATCCTTTTGCTATAATTTTAGTTGATTCCAAAAGAAAATAAAATATACACTTTATGCCAAAACTTTGAATTCAAGAAGAAAATAATTCAGAAATTCTTATGAGTTTTCATCCCTAATTTTACAAAATTTATTTGGGTAAGTATCCCTAATTTTTCACTTGTTTGGCTGGTGTTGTGAGAAAATTTGTCCATATGCTAAATCAAAAACACTACGTTATTCATTTCCTTCCTATTTATTATTTTGTTTTAATTAATAAAGTAACTATATATAAAAACTATTCATTATATGATGCTTTGATTGGGTTTTAGTGATTTATAGAAATTGAGTTTTTTTTGCAGAGAGAGACTGATTTGTGGTGTAGAATTCACAGGACGGGAGAGAGAGAAAAGAGAAAGAGAAAGAGAAGAGAGAGAGGGAGAGACCTCATTAGAGACGATGGTTGATCGTCAATAGGGATGGTGTTGAATCGTCGATGATGGATGAGATGTTCAGATAAGATCTATACTCCAACCAAACCGGATACAACCCAGATCAACTTATGACCCAACCCAAAACCAACCTAAACCAAATTATTAATTTTAGGTTTAAACCCAAATCCAACTCAAATTTATTTTTAACCCAATCCTAAACCAATCCAAATATATTTGGTTTGGGTTTATTTAGGGTTAGGCACTCTAATTCAACCCAATTGCCATCCCTACTAGTCACAATTACATTTTAATCCTGTATTCAAGTGTAACATCTTAGTTCAGGGAGAATGTGTTTTTTCATTCAGTGGAGCTACTCTGGTATTAATTGTTCAATTTCGGTCTTGTGAGAATCGGTTGTGATTATGATAAGTATGGTAATTCAAAGATTGTGCTGTGCACCTGGAAAAGCCTATTAACTGTGGCTCGTGAAAATTTGTGATCAAGCTTTTTGTTGCAGTGTTTGACTTCGGGGTTACTGTTAAATACATATTAGATAAGCCTTTCTCTTGAGCAACCCTTCCGAGGTTCTGTTCAAGGAACTTGTGGGCTCTTTGTTCTTGCTAGTTTTCAGATTAATTTGAAAGCAACAAATTAGGTTGGGGTTCCTTGTGCTCTTATGTTTGTTATCCACTTCGTGTTTTTACTCTTCCAAGCTGAAGAACCCCAACCTTGATTATTTTGTTTCTTCCATTTGATTTCATTTTCATCTGTTCGTAACAAGGTACCATGTTTTATGTCTGTCCTTGTCAAATTGTGAATTTCTTTGGTCTAAAATGTTCGACTCTTGTTACTTACGTGACAGATTTAAGTGGTCTCCACCTGATGACAAAACCAAGACAAAAACCTTTTTTGGCAAGGGTTCCAAATAAGAAAACTAATTCAACTGGTCCCAATGTTGAATTTCCGGAAGATGATAGTTGGGTGATAGTAAAGAAACAGATAGTCAAAATCTTGGTCCCTCCTTTGACTGCTAAGAAACAGCTCACGTTATTAAACTCAGAACCAAATCAATCACAAGCTATGGCCACTGAACCAGCATCTTCGGGTATGTTTATTTCTGTTCCCAGAATTTTCAGTTTCTATTCTTGTTCTTCTCTCACTGGTTTTGAATTTGGGAACAATAGAACTTTTGAAATCTCTCTGTTCATGTTGTCTCGATTTTGACCGAACAAAAAATATAATAATAATAATTTTGAATTGGGGAAGAAGTTTGGATGTTTTCTGGATAGTTCTTTTAAGATGTGCTTTGGAAACTAATGTGCTGAACTTGTTTCCTTCAGGGTTTGGGTTACCAAATCAAGAAACTAGCTTTCAGGAACATATACAAATGCAGCCTTCATCTCCTAAAGAAACATGTCTGAAGATCAATGGAACTGATCAAGCTGAGAAACCCTTGTTATTAGCTCCTAAACTTGATGTCCCAACTGCTCGAAGAAGCCCTCGACCAATCACAACAATCCAAAAGCTATCCAAAAAAGGCAAGCATGTCCAAATAGATAGTCTTAAACATCATTACATGCCTACATTACATAGCAGATCAAAGGCGAACAAACCCGCATTTAGCTTTCTTGGTGGGGGTATGTTTATGAGCCAAAGAATGAGAGCATTGATTCTGGAGAAAAAGCTTCAAAGATCTGGTGGGTTGAGCAGATGGCTAGCTTCAATGGGACTTGCTCGGTTCGTAACAATTTTTCAAAGGAAAAATGTGGGTAAGTTTCAATTAGCAAATCTGTCGATGAAGAAACTGAAAGACATGGGTGCAAATGCTGTTGGGCCCCGCAGAAAGCTGATGCATGCAATTGACTGCCTTTGTGAACCTTCTTGTTTTGGAGCTCTGTGAATTTCGTTGGATGTAGAGTGGAGGTCAGAATTTTTTTATACTTTAAAATGTGACCTCTCTCAGACAATTTACACACAGCGTCTATGTACTTAATGTTTGATCTGCAATTTGTGTAATAGAAGAGCTCTTGTATGGGTGAAAAAGTAGGGCAGATTTATAGGTTTGAACTAGTTTCATTGTTAAGACCATATACTTTTGGATATGAACTATTAATCAATTACTCTGATTTATTTTTGCACAAAATGATGTTGCATGTATTTATAGTCTGAAATTATACGTAAATGATGCTATCTTTCATCTCTGTATTGTTATAGATTTGACACGAAGGAAAATGACATGCACTGAATAAAAGTTTGAGGATCACGAGGTTCTCCTCTGTTCAAATTGTCGACCCTATCGACTATCCCCAACTCTGAGGTTCTCATGTTCCTCGTTGAGCTAATAATAAATTTAGCTTTCTAGCTTCCTCCTCATCCTTTTAAATCTTTTGCTTGGACTGCACCTTTGATGGGTGAGGGGGTTACTACGAACCGTATGCTTTTGCATCGCTTATTTCAAGCTTGTATGAAACTCTTGATATTTGCTGGGTGTGGCTTGCCCCGTCAACTGTTCTGAAAGGAGAAACTATATTGTTGGGATGCATGATTTAGAAATCAAAGACAAAAAAACTTTATATATACTAACGGACTCACTAACTAATGGGTTTAGCCTTTTAGGTGAGTATGAGTTCCAAAAATATATATATTAATCTTTGGTGTATGCATGTAAAACCCACTTCCATCGTGTAAAACTCCCCAATACAACTAGCATAAACTCCCTAATGAGACTTACAAAAAGCATAATTATATACATAAATGCTATTAATTTTTGCTTTTAATTTAGGGTTTCCTCAAAACTTAGTTTTAGAAAATTTACTCAGGACGCGTCAGGTAGGGGTCGAACCTACGACCTTCTGCTTAGGAAACAGACGCTCTATCCACTGAGCTACAGACGCTTATTTGTCCACTTGGTGCTGTATATATTATTGTACACTTACAACAATCTAAATGTAGACATGCTTTGGTGGATTAAGTAAATGGAGCTTCTAATATTTATGTTCAAAATAAATTGTTATACTTTCGTTCTAGTTTACATGCGCACATCGTAAACAATTGACATGCACAACACCACAAACCCACCTCAATAAAATTTCTATTTTTATGTAACAAACAAGAGTTAGGTGTGTGGAAATATTACGTGTCCTTCATGCAATACATTGAATGTTCCACTTTAGCAGCATGTAAAACACCTCAAAGGGTCATACATCACTTTTTATTCTCTGTCGGCGAATATTGAATTGTCCCAAAATGTAAATAAAAAAATTTCATTTATTTCTGTAATTACCATTCTAATACGGCAACATTTAAATTTAAAAATAAAAATATCCGGAATTCCCAAAAAAAAAACTAATTAAATTTAAAAATAACGATATAATTAACTCAGATTCTGGGTGATGGACGTTCAAAATGGTTAGTGACATTTCGTGCACTAATTTGGACACTTGTTTAGGATATGGTATCCACAATTATTCATTTCGCTAACGGGCTCCGGCTTCTTATCACATTAGCGTTTCAATGCACACTAAATAAGAATGTTTTAAGTAAAAGTAATTAAGTTAGGTAATTAGACACATAGTAAATAATTTATCTTATAAATTAATTAAAATATACTATTTTTTATATAAAAATTTTGATCAAAAATTAATAACAAGAATATAGTCGCAAATATAACTACAAGTTCGTTTGGCTGTAATTTGTAAGCAAACAAATTAATATATTTCTGTCTAAGAAAAAGTTTGGATACAAAACATACAGCTTATTTAGGTTAAAACAGTAAATAAACTCAACTTAAAAACTGAACAGCCAAATATTGTCCAATTTTTAAATAAAAAAAATTAATAAATTAAAGCTTATAAATTACAACCAAACAAACTTTATATACCAGACATGGGGAAACAAATTCCGAAAGAAACTTTAGTTCAAAACAGTTCCCATGAAAATGGCATTAACACGAATTATAGAAAAATAATTTAGTTTTTCATTTTTGCGGTGCATCATTAACTCTCTCTTTTGTACTTGTGCTGTTCATATTATTTTTTGTGCTAATTGATTTGTACCAAAATATTTCCAATATTTGGAATAGATTGAAATATGTCCGAGTATTTTCTTGTACTTGATAAACTTTTGCATGACATATAACTAAGTAATAAAACAAAGCAGGTCGGTTGCAGTTGTCTTATGTAGTGAGAGAAAT
Source organism: Embelia ribes (assembly GCA_001753735.1). Lineage (NCBI taxonomy): Eukaryota > Viridiplantae > Streptophyta > Magnoliopsida > Ericales > Primulaceae > Embelia > Embelia ribes. The sequence goes on from MKEJ01028398.1 coordinate 6,206, forward strand.
TAAACAGAACATGGAGTCTCCGGGAAGTTCTACATCTGCTGATGTGTCGGCGGCACCGGTGCAGGCCCAAGTACAAATGCCACCAGTGCTGGAAGAGCGGAAGGCGATGAAGGTGATGGTGGCTATAGATGAGAGTGCGGAGGGCTTTTACGCACTGCAGTGGGCCCTCGACGCTATCTTTCCGACCGAGCCCACTGGAGGTGTTGAGGTCCGGCCCGAAGAGCCGAGCGAGGAGGAGACGGGGGTGGTCACTGTTGTCCACGTCATGCTTCCGTTCCAGCCTTACGTGTTACCGGCCGGTCCCGGTTCGTTCCTGGTTACTTGTACTGCATGCTCCTCTCTATCCTCCTATGAAATTTTTAGCTATTCTTGGTGCTTTTTACGTAAAAGCATAATAGTTTGAAAATATAATGCTTTTTATTTAAAAATACCAAAGTAAACTCTTGTATAAATATGAAAATGGATTTTTTTTAGAAAAGCTTATATTTTATTTTTACCAATTTTACATTATTAACAACTAGTATTCTCAATACAAAAAGTATATATATTCTTTTACTTTATTTCAAGCTCACCTACAATACTTATAATTAATAATAAAAAAATATATTTTTCCGTATTTAAGAAAAATGTATATTTCTAAACTTTTAATATACAATCCAACGAGCCCATAACTGTATTTTATTTTTTGATATTTTAAAAACTATTTGATGCAGTTCTATTTTCCGATATTTATTAATTACAAAATTCAATGAAATCCCAGTATATAACTCCTCAAAATCACGAGAAACACGAATAAGACAAACCTAATGGAGGTCATGTTGATATTTATGTATCACTCGAATTTTATTATTTTTATTTTTGCATGTGCCGGTCAAATTGCAATAATTATATACTCTCTGTCCCATTTTAATAGATCCATTTCAATTTTTTTTTTTGTCTTAACATATATTCCGTTTTTCTTTTGAGAATTTAAGAGTGGAGTATAGTTTACCAAAATAATCTTGTTAATTGCATTTCTTTTTCCTAATTTACATAGAAAATGAGATAGCAAAGTTTATCCAAATTTGTGCATAGATTAGGTAGGCCAAAAGTTTTTCAACTAACTACATAATATTCAACACAATTCTATATTATAAAAATATTTTTTCACACATTATTTTAAACTCAAACTTCACTCTATTTTTACAAATTCTCATCAAAATGGATAACAATTTGGAGAAAATGGATATTCAAATCAATAAAAATATTTTGTGTAGAGTTATTTATTTTGGTGTGATTAGATTTATTGTGAATGTTCATTTTTATAATGATCCAAAATTTGAATAATTTTTTGGCAAAATATTTAGGCCCCAAGTTGAAATTTTAATGAAAAAAAAAATTTGCCTTTTACTTATAATAATTTAAAATTGGCTTCAAATTGAAAATGTTTCTAACATTTACAGTATCTCACTTCCTTTTTCACTCATTATGTACAAGAACGACCCACTTATGGTAAGTACAATTTTTTTTCCACATGCCCATGCAAAACCACTACTTTAGTTGTTCAAACTAAAAACAATACACTATTGTGTCATTTGGGAAAAATATAGTAGTATTAATTAGGGGTAAAATGGTAAAAAAACTAATACTTTCTTTGATTTTATCAGCATTAATTGTATTATCTTAAATTGTATAAAAAATTGAAATGAACCTATTAAAATGGGTAGAAGAGAGTCTAAACAATGAGAGTGCTTATGAAAATGATGCAACTAGCAATAATCATTTATTGAATGGAGTACTTATTAAAATGATACAAGTAACAACAATCATTTATTGAAGCTGCACAAATAAATGTGTGAATCCTATTTTTATAAAAATATCAACTAGAGCTTGTAAATATGGGTGTTTCTATAGTTTCTATAGATATTTTTTATACGTATGGAATTACCAGAAGGCTTATGCAAACAAAAAAAAAAAAGAGACAAAAGTTATGCACATACATCAAAAGAATGTACATGTATATGACAAATTACTACATGTATGTTGCTAATAAATTCAATTTTAGTTAGAAGAGAGTACAAGGAATAAAGTTAGAGCTAGAGGATAGCTAGGGAACTACAGCAATCTGTAATTTTAAATATACCAATAAATGTCTACACTATCATTTAACAAATAATAGGTGTGGTTTATCTGGTACATTGTTTTGTTTTAGGTAAAAGTGAAAAAGTAGGATTTTAAAATTTAAATAATGTATAAATTACTAAATATGTCCTTTGTAACGCCCTGAAATCCTAGACCATACCGAGCACGTCACTAATAACCCATCAGAATATCTTATAACAGGTTTTCAAGTGGAACATGTCTCATAGTTGAAATTATTGGAATCCAATAACAAAAGAAAATAAATCTACTAGGCCTTATTATCATGTTTTTGTCATTACATCTTTATTTTAAACTGTTCAAAACGTAATCTTGGCTAAAGGTCTATCTAGAAAATAAGATAAATAAAACATAAATAACCATAAGTGACTTCAACCCTTGAGTGAGCTTCATCCTTAAGCTATCCCTGATTTTCTTGACCTCGACAGTTGGTTATATTTGGCATTTTATAAAATAAATAGCGAAAAAGAGCAATCAAATAGGTACGAGTTAGAAATAATTCAATTTTATTGAAATAATGAAATCTACGAATAAATGAATGAAAGAAAATAACTACAAAAATGCATTTGCCTACTACTATCTCAATCTAATGTATATCCAATAGCAAATAACTTCAACCAATGACATAACCTACACAATACCATGGGATACCTAGCCTCCCACTTGAAATACCTGTCCTTTCGAAGTTTTACGCATAAAGGCTTGTTCATAGCCATTACTATCCTAAGTCCTCTATGGGAATCCGATCAAAAGGAGTACTACTTGCTGTAGCCCTCATATGCTCCCTGGCAATTGGTACCCAAAACAACCATGAAGTAAAACTCACTCCTCTAACCAACTACAATTTGTTGAGCACTAGGACAAACATACCCCGAAGGCCTAAGCCGACTACTGTTACAATGAACCTTGGACTAACATTTTCAAGGCCCACAACACATCATACCACATCAAAATACATCATATCACATCAAAACATAGATACTTGTCTCAACTATTTATTAGTCCCCGAATGTTAATGTTTTTGCACATTACCAACACATCATAGCATTCATTAACATGTCTACTTAGGTGTACACACATATTCTCCTTTACTTGATCAAAATTATGATTTTGTAGGGTTAAGAGATTAAAGAAACAAGAAAGTTAACTATCCTGGTTATGCCATTCGATTGATAGCTTTACCACCGTTCAAACAATGATGTCGTTCAAACAACATCCCCATCACTGTTCAAATGGTGGTCCTTATAGTATACTCAGTTTCACGAAAAATAATACTAAACTAGAAAAATCACAATTTCGAAAATCAACCATTATTGACTCAACTCATGACCGCAACAACACTCAAAACATGCAATGCAATAAAATTAAACTCTAAATCTCTATGCACCTTATTGAATTCCAAGATCTTTCCTCGGGAAACTTGGGTATAAAGCCCTAAATGTCTTCACTCGAAGATTTGTCAATCAACCCCAAACCTACATAGAATTGGATACCAATTTCAATATGAATTGATGTTTAATAAAACCAATTAACCTTTAGAACAAGTTTTTGGTTGATTAGGGCTAGAACGGGTATGACCAAACCCTTAGAGTTAGGGAATAAAACTTACCTCAACACGACGAGTGTAAGGAGATGAATCTGAATCTATCTTTAAATCGTGGATCCAAATGTTTTTCCTCTTGAATCCGGGAGGTTTTGTCTTCCCCCCTTTTTACGTTCTCTCTCGTCTTCTTTTTTCTGTAATAGTACGTAAATAGAACGTAAGAATTTTGGGAGAGGACAATTTGTTTTCAGTTTCTTTTTCCTTTTTTTACAATCTTAGTCCTCAAAATTTATAGGGTTTTATAACTCTTACCCCGAAAAAGAAAATTTCATCCCCGAAATTTAAAACATACCTGAAAATAGGGAAATTGTCCCATATTTCTTCTTCACGCTCCTACGTCTGCTCCTCAACTACATGATGCTTCCACAGTACTCACACCAAAGGTCCCCCGCAATACCTGTCTACGACGATCTATTATGCTCATGGGTAACACCTCATACACCATATCTTCTTCCACCAGTAGATCTAAATGATCAATAATATATGACGGATCTGGTGAGTACTTTATAGCATCGACACGTGGAAAACCGAATGCATATTTTTCAATTGCGGTGGTAAAGCCAACCGATATGCCAACTTTCCAACTTTCTCGATGATTTGGAAAGCTCCCACAAACCTCGGCGACTTTCACACCCCGAATTTCGAGAAGCCCGGGGATGCAAACTTAAAAAGAAAGAACTGAAAATTTACAAAATATGAAATATATTGCCAAATCCAAACCCGAAATCCAAATACAACTTATCAATTCCGCATCTTACCACGATATGTAAAATACAACACTCGATATCATTGTATACTTATAGCCCGCCTCGATTATATATGCATATATATATAGCCTGCTTGCATTGTATAATTGTACTTCAACTAAAAAGAGTAAACAACCGAGTTTACATACAACATCAAACTAAGTGCTTGTTCCCAAAAGAAAGTGTACTTATACAAAAGTTCTAAGCCTCAAATACAAAATATACAATGTGACTAAGGCAAATACATCGAAGTACAAGATATACATCTTCATATACACGTGTATGCTACTCAAGTATGCCCCGAATAATCTTTTGCACCTACAAAACAAAATTAGCAAAAATACACAAAATAAATAGTATGAGTTAGATGACCAATCTACACGATGAATTGGAGACTAAGATGTACTCGATATGTATAAATATGCTATGAATATATCTCCATTATTATCAACCAATTAAGTTGTAAACATGTTATTAATATGAAAACCATACAATCAGTATAAGAATGCAATACCTGCCCATAATTGCAACACATGCCCATAAATACCAATCTCGACTTTGAATGCAACATATACACCGAATGAAACACATGCTCCGAATCGAATGCATCACACAACCATAATGCAACACATGCACCAAATGCAACTCATAACCCAAATGCAACACATGCACCGAATGAAACACATACTTCGAATCATATGCAACACATGCACCAAATGTAACATTTGTTCCGAATGCAACACATGCTCCACCATAGATCTTGACACAAGAGATAAGACCGTTCTTTTTTTTTTTTTAAGTTTTATAAAAGTTGATAGTTATACATAATAACTATCCAAGGCACACAACTAAGGGTATACAACCCAGGACACACAGTCCAAATCCCTGCAGGTTTTTCGGTTTATAAAAATGGGATAATTATATACAATAACTATCTAAGGCATATATTCTAGGGTACACAACCTAGGATACATAGTCCAAATTCTCGTACAGGTTTTCTGGCTCTCACAATAAGGCTTCCCATGCCTCATTCTTAGTTCTATCAAATTTGAAAGTTTTTGCTAAAAGTGATTCACTATCCCGAAAAGTAGTTAAAGACTCAGTGCCCAATCCCCCAAATTTTTAGGCTTCTTAAATACATAATTATATGCCTTTAATCACAAAATACATGCCTTGATGTATGCTACGAATTTCAATACATGTCACATTTAATTATATGCTTCCTTTGTTCCCCATTTACATGTTTATGTCAAAAAAAAAAAAAAGATTTATATCATGAGTTTTATATATATAGAACTACGCAAGTTCATAAACCATAAATGAGGCCCTAATATGCCATAATAATTACATCATGTAAGTAGTACCTTGAGATATGCCTCGCATATCATAAAAATAATTTAGGATATAAAACACAATCATATTCTACACGAAGCCAAACCCAATGTCGCGCCCCCGAATCCCAAGCACCTGGAACCC
>MKEJ01028415.1:0-10294 GCA_001753735.1 Embelia ribes
CCCCTAGGGTTCCACCATGTGCAGTTGCCGTGCTCGGTAACCGCCATATTCGAAAACACCGTCAATACATTGGTAACACAGATTTTGCATTTCACCTAATACGTGTATATATGTATATGTATATCCACCATCCGTTTTCTACGTAGCCTGCCTTGCTTCTCGACACGTGGCACGCATTGATATCTATATGAACACGGAAACATATATACAACATACAAATATATATATTCATATATATATAGATAGATAGATAGATACAAATATATACAAATAAAGTAAGAGTAAGGCTGACAGAAGAGGGATTAGCAGACGAAGGAAAAGAACCGCATAATCTCCTCTTATTACGATTGCCTCCCGTTTGCTATCTCTCTTCTGTCAGTCCCACCCCCAAATTCACACACACACATATATATATATATACATACATACATATATATATATATAAACAAACAACAGATCCGAGCGGACCAATTGTATTCGCACTCGCTGGAAATAAATAGATAGAAGCTCCCCGGAAATAAAAGTATATCTCCTCCTAGTTTATAATCTATATTAACTCAAACTCCAGTGTTGTTGAGTTTGATGTTGGTTGCACATTTTTAGAGGAGAAGGAATGAATATAAATAAAGAAACAAATAAAGAAATAAATAAATAAAGAGCAAAAAAAAAGAAACAAAAAATGGAAGGAGGGAAAGGGGAAAGGACAAAAGGGATTGGTAGGGAGGACGGAGGGGGAAACAGATTGGAGGGGTGCAGGAATTGACTTGTGAGACTGAATTTTTAGAGAGATGGAAAAGGAGGGATTTGTTGTCGTCGTACTATTGGTTGTTGTTTCTTTTGAGTATATCTATACTATTATCCTTCATTTTTTTTTATACTCATGTATATCTATTATACCATTATTGGTTGTTGTTAGTTTATGAACTACTATGTTATTGTTATGAAAATTTGGTTTGGAGTAACTTGGTAAATGATAATTGGTATCTTGCACGCTAGTTTTTATAGTCTCATCATTCTCCCTTAATAAAGTTTTGGTATAAAACAATTCATACCAAAATATTGTGTACAATAATTACAAATTGATAAATATACGATAAGTAGGAGAAAAAATTAATGAAGAACCAAAAATTTAGAAAACTAATTTATTAACCTATCTACTAGTTTGAGATTAATTTTCGCACTATTTTGGTGCGAATTAATTTGTTCTAAAACTCCTCCCCATAAATAATACATCAAGTTTTCTATTTCCTCTTTCCATAAAAACTTGACCCTTTCCATACTTTGAACATTCAATCGTTGCAATTTTAGATAAAGTTTCACTAATGCCTTCATCATCATTAAGAGTGAGAATATGACAAATATAATGATATAAGAGTAAATTAAGTCATTTGTACTTTATTCAAATTTTAAAATCTAAAAGTTTATCTAAAGTTATGCGTGAATCAAGTCTAAAATATTATTTATAAATTGAGGGAGTAATTACTTATGAGAACGTTGTTGACAAAATTAGTTGAGGAATTACTTTTAAGGTGGGATTTATTTTATAACAATTAAACAGGATTCTTTTAAATCAACTGCAAATAGTATGCAGACACATCTCTGTTGCATATGGTCCTCGACCAATTTCTTCAACTTTTTTATTTTGTTGTTATAAATTATGCATTGCGTGAGCTAATGGAACTTCTTACATTTTGGCAAATGGCTCAATTTTCAAGATGATAATGTTGTTCATTCTTCTACGACCATTTTTTATTGATGCACAAATATGGATAAGATCGGATAAAAAAAGTTAGGAAAATTTCCGGTTTTTTTTGTACATCTAGTGGAAACTTAAAATTAAGTAATAGAGGCTTGAATGTTTCATAATTGAAAAATGCACGCCCGTTATTTACTCTTGTATTAATACATTAAAACATTTTCTTATATGGAAGTCGGTTTCTTAGTTATGTGGTAGACAATGGAATAGATTTATTATTTCTAAAATTTCTTGGAATCTAAATTTTTATGTGACTTGGGATTACTTTAATCGAATTGAAATGGTGTTAGCGGATTTTCGAGTGACTTTATAATATACTAATGCTGTCTCAATGCATATTCCATGTGGTTCACGGATTGCTAACAAATAACAAAGGTGCGTCGCGAGACACTCACCTCACGTTGCTTATATCAAAAGTGAAAAAATGATTTTGAGAAATGTTAGCATCCGGTCTTCAACACGATCAACGATGTAACTAATATTGTCTCAATGCATGTTCCGTGTGATTTACGGATTACTGACAAATGACAAAGGTGTGTCGCGAGACAATCACCTCCAGTTGCTTCTATCAAAAGTAAAAATGATTTTGAAAACTGTTAGCATCAGGTCTTCGTCACGATCAAAGATGTGAGATGCTTCAAAGTGTGCACGGTGCATTTATACTGAGGTATCATATTCCAATAATAAGTTAGTGCTTTTCGTTATTTTTTTTACAAGGGGTTTAAAGTGTTAGGCCATTAACTTCGCTACAAACTTTCCCAAGGGTATTCAAAATATACCCGAATGATCTTTATAAGTTGGCATTATTATTATTATTATTATTATTATTATTATTATTATTATTATTACTATTTTTATTACCATATTTAAATATATAAAATGAACTTTATAAGATATATGTTCTGCACCAACTTGATAAGTAATTGATTGGTAGTCCATTCATATGCGAGTCTTGTGACTTTGACTACTGTAAAGGAGCTTTTCATAGCGATGAAAAGGGCAAGTTGGGGACTATAGGAGCTTTTCATAGTTAGGGGGGAGGGGTTTATAACTTAAAAAAAATAAAAATAAAATTAGATTCGGAGATAAAATATATAAATAATAAAAATAGAATCATATTATAAAATTTTATTTCTATAACCCATATTTTACCTCTCACTTAAATACCATACTTATCTATACAGATACCACCCGTCCCATGATAAGTGCAAGTGGGGCCTCCCAATGGTGGCGCTGAGCCCTCTAAGTCAAGTCCATTTGGTTCATTAATTTTTGAATTAATAAATAAAATTAAATATATAAATTATTTTTAAAAAAATTAATCTTAGCCCATTCAAAAATTAGTAGTTGACCCGGCAGTGTCTATCTAGCGGTCCGAATCGGGTAGCCCCCAGATCCAATAATAAGTTTATGAAAGGACCCACTTGTCGGCAAGGGACTTGGAAGTTATTCGGGGGAACAAAGGCATGCAAGTTTCTTTATTGGCCTTTTTATTTTTATTCTCGAATTATGTATAGGGTTTTTTTGTTTTTTTTTTTTTTGCCAAAAAAGTTATGTATATTTTTATTAAAGATTGAGAAGCATACCTTTGAGTCAAACTTACAAGCATGATGAATATGTTTGCGAAAATTTTAAAAAATTTTACTTTTTATATTTGGATACCTTTGAGTCAAAATTATGAGAGAAATATTTTTTTTTTTTTAAAAGTACCAAAACTATGTTTTTATGTCTCAAAAATATAAATAATAAAACACAAAAATAAATACTTTTGTGGAAAGTACCAAACAAACCCATACACGCCCGAGTGATGTAGATTTTTTTATATATGGGTGAATTCTATATATTTTCATTCATATACTAAAACATTGCAGAGAAAGATGGATGTTATCATATTCGTATCAGAATACATAGCGAAAGTTTTTCATGTGTAAATGCATGAAACTAATGAGATATCTAATAGTTTCTTTAATACATGGATTTTGGAAATCTTCACCCATATTCACACATATGCTTATAAAATATTATTTTTCATGTCAAATCACTTTACTTTATCTCATATCACATTAATTTAATACAAAATTAAAATTAAAATTTATTTTTTACTAAATTCTACTTTTGTAGTTGAAAAGTGATTTCTCACTGTTACAGTACTTTTAATGGTGTTATAGGATCTTATCCGTGATTTATAAAATTTCACAATATGCACATATAGGACATATGTAAATATTTTTCATTACTTATAGGCAGTAGTAGAGTCAAATGAAAAAATTCATTTGTAGAATTTAATATTTTTTTAGTTGGGCCTTTCGGATAAATTTTTTTCTCCCCATATATAAACACATTGGTCAACCCTCATAATCAAAATTTATGACTCCGCTGTTACTTAATTTCCCTTAAATTTCAATTGATTATAATTAGCTTGGTCTTATGCAAAAATTCTGTTTCCTCAACCGTATCCATGAATGGGTTGATTAAAATTTGAAAATAGCGATAGTACCACGTGGCAATATTCATCTAACTAACAAAAGAAGATAAGTATTAGCGCAAGAGAATTCTCACCAAAATTTCTAATTTAATTTCTAAATTTTTCTTTCTACAAATTCATTTTTCAGAAAGAATGGAAATAAGTGACACCATTTTTTCTAAAAATATAATTTTATATATCAAAAATTTTAATATATAGAAATAAAAAATTCTAAAAAATATATTTATTTTTATTTTTTAAAAATAAAAGTGTGAATAGTTTCTTTTACTGTAGCATTTTTACAAAAAAATTTGGAAATAGAAAATTTGAAATGGAAGATTCCTTCCTTCAATTTTTTATTTGAAAAATTAAACAGCAATTACATCCCTTTAGAAAGTGAATGCTCAAACACCGCAAAACTCGTGAAGTACAAGATTTGCTTTCGAAAACATCAATTATTTTTATCTGTGATAATATTTTGTTTTTTCAATTTATGCTTCTCTTAATTAATTCCTTTTCTATAAGACGCCATTGTAACGGAAAAGGGAACATCGGTTGATAACACGGTTTTTTCCAAGAAGATAAATTACAACTTCAATAAATTGATTAAATTCAATAAGCTACAAATTATTTCTCTTTGATTTCTTTTAATCTAATGAAAACATTAACTGCATATAGGAAATATTACTTATACAATGAAAATCGAAAGTAGCAAATCTTACTAGTTAACCGAGTAAGGTCGTGTGTTTACAAGTTATATAAAAGAGTTTTGGCACGCGTAGATTATCGAAAATAATGAACATTAAAGATACCTAGCGAGGTATTGATACGTAATATACGTACAGAGGCGAAGTAATAAAATTATTATTTTTATTAAATATTAGCAAATTGAAAGAATTATGGATACAAATAAATTGTGTAGTTCATGAATAAACTATGGCTTTGCTAGCTAATGGCTCAACTGGATTCGTTCATTTATAAACTAGCGAAACCCAAATAATATATAAAATAAGACTCGTTAAATAAACGAGCGAGTGTGGACAACTTCTGGCTCTATTCTTTAAAAAATTGAACTCGCTTAATTAATTTTAAAACAAAATTATATATAAAGTCACATTAAAAAAAGTTAGTTTGCATAATTAAATACATATAATTCGTATCGATTATTCGAAATATATGTTAATATGTTGCTAGATGGTAATGTTTTGATTAATTCATGTTATATTGGGGCTTTTAAAGTATTTTATAACCCAATTCAACAATTTATTCTTCTTGAAACAAGACAAGTACTAAACCTGAGTCAAGCCTAAACTAAACCTTAACGAGCCCGAGGCCCCAACTTGAGCGGCCCTATTGAACAAGCGAGCTGAATCTAGATAGCTCTAAACTCGGCTCAGCTGGGCTCATTTGCATCCTTAGCCACAATACTGTAATTATTAATTACACGTAGCTAGAAAACGACTACTCCATAAATGTTTTAATGCAATTTTAAATAATCTGCCGACTACTACCAGTTGGCTCTATCATCATCATTATTTATTTTTTCTTTTTGGTGGGTCTGAAAATTTGTGGCAAGTGGGGTTTTAGTGGCGGCAAAGCTTGCGGATATTGAACCATTTCACGGAATTGTATTTTGCTTTGGAGTATTCAATTTATAGTTGTTTATACTGTCGGGTTCAATGGTCGAGAAATAATCAAGACAAACTTTAAACGGAGATTAGTTGCTTTTGATCATGACTTAAAAAATGATTAATTATTACTATATAAATGAAATCAACTTTTCACTTTGATAGGTAAAAGAAACGAATAATTGAATTTAGAGAACCATATCAAAGTAGCCTTTTAGAATTCGAGAATAGGAAAAGACAAAATAGTTAATTTGGGTTCTTCCCACTTAATTTTCGGTCAAATTTGAATCTCACCTACCAGCTGTCAAATTAGGGTGTCGGTTGTTAAAATTAAAATAGAATTAATGAAAATATTTAAAAAACTAGAGAAATAAAATAATTTTGAGAGGCAACTTGAAATATACATAAGTAGATTATGGGGTTTGAAAAGGAGGCATCATCAATATTGGAAGCCGAGTAGATTTAGGCAACTTGAAATAAAATAATTTGACCTAAATATTATTTGACATTTCTTGGGGGGCAACTTGAAATATACAGTATACAATAGTATAAGTTGACTATAGTGTTCGAACAAGGAGACATCATGGATATTGGAAAAGAGTAGATCTAGGCTAGATGATTGATTTATTATGCGGATGCTGTATAAAAAATAAATAGATACAATTGGTCATCGATTACAATCAGACCAATTGACAATACTTACTATTTACATCAACTAGATGTTGATTTTGGACTTTTATGCCACAAGTATTTTAGGCCTCGCTACTTTACCAAAATAATTTTCAGAAAGAAGTGAATTATTTATTGGTGTTAATTCATAGAGGGTAGATAGAAAACTATATATACGTGTGATCATTTTCGTACAATATATCAATTCATATCTATATAATAATATTAAAGCAAATATAATTAAGAAATAAAGACCGACTAAGAAATAAATATAAATGTAATTTTCTAATGAATCTAGTCTTCAATCAAATTCAATCAAACATGTTTAACTTCATAATATCTTTAATATTTTGAAAATTATTTCTATGGGAAAAGACTTGAATACAAGAAAGTGATATTCTTGTATTAATACAAAAAATACCACTTAAAATTTGCACTAGAAATTCTCCTACAAAACCATATTAGAAATTTTTTACCACTTTGTAATTTTCTAATCAATTGTAATCAATAGTTCATGATATTCTGATTAAAATGTATGGCTACGATAAATTCTTATATAAATAAAAGAAATTTTCTTGTATGGAAGTGGGCTCCATTTCTTTCGGTTTTTGGCTTCCTTGAGAAATAGTCAAATATAAGAAATTAAACAATTTCAAGTGAAGCCCCTAGGTAAAAAAAAGTTTAAAAGAATATATGCTTTTGGATGGGAGAGAGTTGATTATACAATTTCAAGTGAAGCCCCTAGGTAAAAAAAGTTCAAAAGAATATAAGCTTTTGGATGGGAAAGAGTTGGAGGAAATGCTTGAATCACATAATTAGATCTGTTTGTTTTGCCGAAAAAAATTTCTTAGACAAATTATTTTTTAGGAAAAAGATTTTTAAGAAAAAAAAATTGTTTTGTGCTTGACTATCCACTCAAATTTGTATTGAAAAATAATTAAAATTATTTCGATGATCGATAACTCAAAAAGAATGATAGAAATAAAATGAGAAAAGTTAAGAAGGGACAATTGACGTAGATCTAGTTTCTCAATAATTGATAGTTGATTAAGCCAAAAAGAATCTCTAATCTAAGCCACACAATTAAATGTTATGCGTTATGATTTTTTCCTCTAAAGAATTGGGTTTACATAATAGTATTTGTATGTGACTCATAAAAAGTCAAGAGAACGGTTACACATTAGTATCTGTATCTAACAGGCTTAACTTTTTATTTGTAAATTCCAAATGCGTGTATAGAATTTCTTATGCACGCCTACAAACCGTTCTCTTAATGTAACTAATGTGTAACTAAGCTTCTGTCTACTCATCTGGAATTGACAAATAAAAAGTTATGCCTGTTACATAGCAAGCTAGCCAATGTGCAACTGAGCTTCTTAATTATATATTTCTAATTGATATGATGTGAGGTGGTGTCATGTTTAGTTAGTATTTCAATTTTTAGTTCTTAAAATTGAGCGTTTGAGATTTTTTCATAACTTAGTTTTTTCTTATGAGAAAGCTTGCTTGGCAACTAGGGTGGTCATTAAACCCGCATTCCCGCAGACCCGTTAGGTAGATCCATACCTACCCAACAATAGATTTGTACCTGCATCGCACCCGCATAACAAGGTATGGGTCTGAGAAACAGACCCACTATCCTCCTCACAAACCGACCCAGCAGACTCGCCCCGCAAACCCGCAGGTAAGTTGACTTACCATATAGGTAAGTTCACTAACTTATAGGGCAGTCCGCTTACCATCGTGGTTAATCAATTGATCAATGTTTTTGTACTACTATTAATATAGTTTCTTTTTTCACAACTCAAATAAGAAAATCCATGAAATTTTAGGAATAGGTTAATATAGAATACTGAATGATTTGAATTGAATTCGGAAAATTAAATTGGGTATTAAACTAAGTTTTTATTAATTTTGGGATCAATAGGAGTTCTTGAGTTTGATAATCGGAACTTATCTGAATAAAACTACACTGTTCCTCAGTACACTTATTAGGTTAAAATTTTGCACGTTTCAAGAGCAATTAAATTTTTGAAACCATTGCCGGGGACTTCCCAAATGGCGTAATGAATATATTATAGAATTACATTTTATTTGAACATTTTTAATTCATTTCTTTTTTTTTCTGCATATAATAAGTAGTGGGATCCCAAATTTCCACTAGTTACTAGACTGCGAAAGCAACTCTTGGAAATCAAGAACAAGTCGGCCCCATCAACACCTGGCATGGAAGACCGACACGATCAATTACAACTCCCACCACTAGATGTTGCAGCACTAAATAATCCAAATGGTAACAACGACTAAGTTAACCTCCCCCAAGATAATCTTGATCTATATGAGAATTTTTTGCCTCCCCCTAGTTTTGAAGGGGCTAACGGTGGCAACCTTCAACAATAAGGGCATATTGTTAACATTAATCCATGTAAATGGGCTACATTTCAAACGTTTATGGTGGCTCAACAAGCCCCTCTTCCAGATCCTCAATAGTATAATAATCTTCCTTAATATCCTTGTCCTTCGCAATATAACAATCATCCTCATTAGAATCATCCTCACAATATAACCATTATCCTCAACCTCCTGTAAACCCAGAGAACTTACCTGCCGAATAAGTACTACATTTGTCGAAGAATGACGTGGTTTTGTGCATTATCCTCCTGGAAGTACAAAGCAATTTTAGGTGCAAAGCTAGGCTGATCTGTAGTATGCCAGAGTTTAATGGGTTTGAATATGAAAATGCATGCAACTTTATTAAAGAGTTTGTTGCTACCTATTCTATCTTTGGAGATGATGGAGACCTTGAAGATGTTGTGTGCATGCGTCTCTTCTCATTTTCTTTGAAAAATAAGGTGAAGTAATGGCTCTTTTATCTTCCACCTCTCTCTATTGCTATTTCGAAAGAGATGCAAACGATGTTCCTTAATAAGTGCTTCCTAAAACATCAGACACTTAGCTATCAAGAACAAATTTCTCAATTCATTTCCAACCCGACTGAAAAGTTCTATCAATCCCGGGAATTTTTCAAAGATCGCTTGATATTGTGTCCGCATCATGGCTATGATAAATGGCAGCTTATTAAATTATTTCATACCTCCCTTAGTCTTAATCTTAAATAGACTATATCTGTAATGTCCGAAAATTCCAAATATTTTTTTTGTTTTTAAATAAGTAATGTTATTATTTATTTAGCATTAGCATATTGCATTGGTGTAAAATGTGGTATAAGCATTGATACGTTGGTGTTGTGTTATTACGAGACGTTGCATATTACGATTGTTAGCACGTATGCTATAATACTAGGGTAATGTGTTATGTATTGTAGAGATGTAGAAGGTATCGTGAAATATTGTGAGAAATGCAAGAGTTGGATTTTGTGGTACGAAGTGGATTGGATACTATGTTGTCTCGGAATTTGCTGCCTGATGTATAAAGTCACATAAATGGAGTTTTATACACTCAAACAGAATTCCAAACTTGCAAAACACTTCTATTCATATCTAGTGGTGATTACAAGTGTTTTTGGAAGTTTTCGTCTAGATTTAGGAGCATTCAAAATTCCAATAGCGGTTGGATGGATCCAGCTAATTTTTGATTGACATAAGTAGCATGAAATAACAAATTTTGTCTTAACGGAATTTTGCAACTTTGAGGCCCAATTTCATCTCATTCCCGAGGCCGAATACAATTTCTAAGGGTAGATTCTTTATCCTCGGAGCGTAGAGAACATTTTAAGGTAAGTCACGATCTTTATCTAGTTTGTTCATCATACCTGAA
>MKEJ01028417.1:0-12736 GCA_001753735.1 Embelia ribes
GGTATTTTTGGAATAATATGGATAAAATTAATTTCTTTTTCTCCATTAAATGCAACTTCTTAATTCAAGTGAAAAAAGAAATAGGCCTATGCAAATGGGACGGAATAAGTAATAGGCCACATATATATCCACGCAAGCGGATAATATTTTTGGATGAATTTTGCAAATAAATGAAGCATTTTCCAATGGAATACCATCGTGATTTTTTGTGGATAAATTTAAGGACTAATCACCAATCCCACCAAACTTTGGCGTGGGTAGGAAATTTATGTACTTTGGCATGGGTAGGAAATTTATGCTAGCAACATGGCCAATTTAAGAGCATTCATAACTGCCATTTAATTTCTATATTTTATTTATTATAAATTCACTTCTCTTGCTTAAAATTCATATTTTAGAAAATTTTCACATTAGTCTTTTTATAAAATTTATTAAAAATAATTAAAATAATAAATCCAAAAATTATGTTTTTCCAAAATTTAACCAACATTTTATTGCTTTTGTGGGAAAAAAAAATATTTATTTAGTAAAAAAATTGTGAATAATAATTTTTTTCATAAAAAGTTTACTAAATTATTTCTGAAATTTTTTCAATAAATTCAAAAAAATAGAAATACTTATTTGCCATATTTGTCATTCAAAAAATTAAATGGGAGAAATCATTTCTGTAGAGAATTTGCTGTGAATGCTCTAAGTGGCATGTTATAGCAATCTCATGCTCTCTTATAAAATGGTATAGCTAATTAGTTTCTTAATAGTTAACACCGAATTAATGTCCTCACTTTATAGTTGAAAATACTGCATTTTCCTAAACGATTAAAAAAAAACATTGGCCTTCTTAAAAAAAAAAAATTGAAAAAAAAAGAATCGAAAAGGAAAAGAACGTATCTTAACTATGAGTTTGTAAAAAATCAAAATAAGCCTATTAAGTAACCTTAAAACAATAAAGAGAAAGGAGAGATTTCTTTCCCTTTAAATTTATCAAATGAAAAAGTGGAGAAATCTTTCCTACCAATTTCTCTAAAAATAAAAAGTTTTCTAGAAATATTCCAGTACCTTTATCTAATTAGAAAATTAGTATTCAAAATTTATCCGTTAAAAAATTAATTTTTCTTTCACCAAAAAAAAAATAGATACACAAATATATTAGAAAAATATTTTTTAATAATTTATTATTTTTATATATTAATTTATTGATAGTATATAAATGTGTTTTTTTAGAAAGTATGATGCCGAATATTTATATTTTGTAAGAAGAATAAGTTTTTAGATATTTACATTCAGAAATAAAATGAGAAAGACAAGTGTGAATGATATTACAAATTACTACCTCCAAATATGAAGCCATAATTTCTGATTTTCCTAAATACTGCATAAATGAAAAGCGCAAATTATTTTCCAAAATTCAAGCAAGGTCTCAACAACTAGAAAACAACTCGATCCGAGCTCTAACCGTTAATTCTCGAGCCACTCGCAAGATAAGCCTATTCACCATCTCAAAAAAAGAAAATAAGCATACAAGATGGAAATAGAAAAGAGAAAAAAACAACTAATTGCTACACACACACAAAAAAAGAACACACTTATTTTGCATGAAATTATTTTCCCACGTTATTAGGCAAAAGATTTCCCTCCGAATCATACAAAATATTTCCTGAAAAATCCAAAGGCTTACACTTCTCTCCCATCATAATCTTTTTCTTCCAAATCGCCTCGTCATCACCTCGTTCTTCATCTTCATCTTCATCTTGAACCTTTCTCCATGATATCATTTTAGCCATCAACAAAGCCTTGCTACTAATATTACTCTGTAATCTATCAATTGTTTTATTTTTCTCCCCTAATTGCACTGATTTTGCTCTCTTTGGTCTTGAAATTCCATGAGAACCGCATAGAAATGTTACAATTGAAAATACACTAAAAATTCCTATTAGTACAAAAATATATGGAAATGGTATGTTAAAGATTTGGCTTTTTTGCATCATTCGGAGGCTAGGTAGTATTCTGGCCATGGAGAGATTGAAAGAGAAAGAGATTGAGTTAGTGGGATTTATATTGCTACATTATATTATATATAATAATAATAAAGGAGATGGACTAAAAATAAGTTGGGGTATTTGTAGTAATGGTCCACATAGTTTCAACAAAAGTTCCCTTTGGCCCCATATTTCAATTGAAACATCAATTATCTCAAAGTTTTGAATATATAATAACATTTGCCCTTATTATGTACAAAATACTACCCTAAATGATGAAAATTATGTCAAGTGATTCGGTTATTGTTCATGAAGGGAAAAATCAACCTTCTATCATCATTTATGCTATTATCCTATGTTATATATTGAGATACGAGTCAAAGAAGAAAGTGTTACCAACAAATTGAGTCGAGGAGTTGAGTGCCGTGTTAGCACTATTAATTCACTTTCATCACGTAGCTGTGTTATTAGTAAAAAGGGAATCAACTCTCTTCGCAGTACTTTCATTTGTGTTACAAATATTCAGTACTCTAGCTAGATAAAAGGCATAATGAAACGTAACGGGTTTAATACGACATGCAAAAATAGCCCCGAGACAAAGAAAAAGGTATGCACACCACTCACTAAGTACAACTAGTGATATGCTAGAGGAAGCTAGGGGTAACATCAAATTTGCATGGCTTTCACGGGTTCTAATTTTGGATAATCTCAATTGATAAATTTACTAATTTTTAATTTGACAATGAATTTCAATATCAGCATGTAAGGCTTTTAATATTAGAATAAGCCTAAAAAAAGAACGAATATCACTTTTAATAAATCAGTTACCTTTTTGAAAAAAATAGGGACAATTAAAGTTCAGTAAAAATTACGGAGACCAAATAGATTTCCTTGTTAAATTATGGGGACTATTCGGGTAACTTAATCTACCTTAAGTTACCACATGAGAAATAGAAATTGATGGGGTGGGGTCCAATTGAAAGGACTAAATAAAGGTTATCCAATAGTGAGGCGACGTGTCGATTTCAGTGAACTGCTCTGATGCTGACACGTCATTCATTGTCTGCAACTGTTCATGGTTAATATCTTATTTATAAAGACTCTGCCCTGAAAATATTTTTGAGACTTGGTCAAAATTTGTTATTTTTTATTTTTTTATATCGATTTTATCCTTATCAATTAATATTTTTCTAAATTTATCAAACATAAAATTGGTTAATTACGAGGGCATGAAAGAAAATTCATATTTCCAATAACTTTCCAGTTCCACCCACATAAAATTTGGAAAATCATATTTGTCTATAACCAGTGCAAAATTAAATATCTGAATATGAAAATTTGAAAAATAAAATAAAAAAATTGATTTCCATTTTCTCTCTGTTTCTGCATATATCTCTGCCACTCTCTCTACGTACTCTGTATATAAAAGAGAGAGAGAGAGAGAGAGAGAGAGAGAGAGAGAGGTGGGGAAGGGGGAATTTTGTCATCAGTGGGAATTTAAAAGAGTTTGATCCATTTTCAATGAAATTGAAGATCTGAAAATGGGCAACTACAAATAAATATGTATTTTTATTTTATTTTTTATCTTGTAATGGTTGAAGATTGATGGGTTTTTTTTATATTTTTAATTGGGTCATTTAGTTACTGTATGCATGTAGTTTGTGTATGTTTTGTTATTTTAGAATAATTTTTTGTGCTATCGGAATTTATCGGTAGGTAATATAATGTTCCACGTGAATTGTATTGCACATACATTTCGTGTGTCACGATGATGAGTTTACATAAAAACAAATTATTCATACTCAACTATGATTTTATAGATGGTACAAGGATATGGAAAATTTTCATAGGTGTCCCACTCTTTTAGCCAATGCTAGTGACTAGTCATACGTGTTGCGCGTGACATTTATTTGGTATATCAATTTTGTTCATATTATAACTAAATTAAAACAGATATAATTTGTTTGCATAATATTTTCCATTTCATCACATGATGTTTGGATTTTTCTTAAAAAGCAATAGTATGATAGTAATGACATTTTGTTGATATACTTGTGCTAATGCAAGAGAATAAATATGTAAAAGAAATAACTTTTAATATTAAAAATATTAAAAAAAAGTAAAATTATTTTGATTATTAAATGAAAAATGTAAACTATGAAAACATATTAAATTTGTTTTTGATTTATTTTCCTTTCTTCGCTTAGTCCTCCGTTTTTTTTTTCCAAAACTTGAAAATTATTAGCGGACATATTTATAACGGTTCTTTTTGGGATAACTTCGGCAATTTGTATTTATTATGTGATAACTTTTCCCGCCAATATTTCCTGGTCATTTATTCGATTCCCGCAATTCCCATTTATGATGTATTCGATTCCCGCAATTCCCATTTATGATGAATTGGAAAGTATTTTCATAAATTTTCTTCAACTCCTCGGGTTATTAGTTAGTATTGGGTAGTAATTTCTACCTTTTTGTCATGAAATATCTCTCTTGAGCAAGGAGATAATATATTTAGCTTTAATTAGATTGATGACTCAATTTTGCCTGAGGATATTTTTTGTTATGTAAAATAGAAGAAATATTTCAGGCATTCACATTTTTAGAATAAAATAAAATATATAGAAAATATTCTCCATCTCTATATAAAACTTACGGACTGGATTATAATTATCGACTCGAAACAATGCGGTAAGCACGTGCTGTTTGAATATGTGCTCTTTGTCCAATGGTGTCTAAATTAATTTAAAAAATTTAAAATTCAGCAGACTATTAAGGCTGTTACATATTAAATATTATCTCATATCGAACATTAATAAATTTAATTATTTTTATATGACAAACTCACACTTATGAGCCAATTTTTAAAAATAATTTATACCTATATGTTCATTATAATTATAAATTCAACATATAATATGTAGCTCCATGCTGCAATCCCAATTTGACTATCATCAATTAATAAATGTAAATGATATCCATTATCAAACAAAGACTTGGTAAACGCACTTTTTTACGTCACAAGAAGAATTGACTTGTTGACTCGGTTGACTTCGAAGTCTCGTATGATTGACAGTTCATTCCAAAGCACGATAAAAAGTCATTAGGAAAAACGAAAAGTAATTTTTTCTCTTCATGAAAAAAATAAGGCATTATCCAAATGAGTTTTGGAACTTCTAAAAGAGAATTTGCATTAGATTTTTTTTAATAGGTTCTCTAAAATATATAAAAACAAATTAGTTTATCACTATTTTACATTCTCTATTTCTTACCTTTTGTATTAAATTATTTATCACATTCTTTATTGCATTAAAATACTATTATCATATATTTAATAATTTATATTTAAAATTCCATACATAAGAATACATTTATAATTATGAAATATTAATTGTTTAATTATGTATTAATAAAATATATTTTTTTTAAATTTAATTTTTTTTATTTTTTAATTCATTATATTAAATAAAAAGTGTAAATAAATTTTCTTTTTAAGCAAGAAAAGAAAAATGGGATTAGAAATTATGGAATAGAAGAAAAATATAAATAAAAAAATCCTACAATAATTATTATATGAATAATAGAAATATAAATAGAACTGCTTAATAAAAAACTATTAGTTCTTAGCATTAAACATTAATTTTTTTAAATTTTAAAATTTAATTATAATTTTTAATAAATATATAGTTTAAATATTAAAAATTAAATTCAATTATATATTTATTATACATTTTTAAAAATAACATTTTTACCTAAATACTAATAAAATTATAATTAAATATAAAAGTTATTTTTTATACTTAAGTTTTAGTTAATAAGTTTTACTTAATACGTCATATTTAGTAGTTTTAAGATCAATAATTACTTTTAAATATTAATTATTTAAAATAATTAATTATTTTATATTATTGCACTATTATATTAAAAAATTATCATATTCTCTTTATACTCACTCCATTAATATCATTTATTAAAAATAATAATATTAAAAATAATTAATATGTTTAAAAAATTAACATATTCTCATGTTATATTATTGTACTATTATATTAAAAAATTTAACATATTCTCTTTATAATCACTCTATTAATATTATTTATCAAAAATAAAAAAAATTAGAATAATATAATATAAAAAATAATATATTAATTTTATATATTTAAGTAATGAATAATGATTCATTAAATTTGGAGAATAGATCAGATAAAGAACAAATCTATGATGCAAACGCTCTTAATATCTCAACACCCAATTGACAGAGAAAACTCATGTGGCAAGTGGCTGTTTTTGTCAGAAGGTGATGGCAACCGTGTTTTCAAAAATTGGATTTGTTTTCTGTTTTCTGAACTAACTTTGCTTGTTTTGAGAATGAAGAAATGGGCTACAGAGGCTTCTAAGCAAAGACCAAATGGCCACTCACATATTGTTACACACCCATATTCTATTTCTATAAAATAGTAGTTAAAGACATGTTAAGGCCTAGTTTGGAAATGCTTCCGACTATGATCCACTCCCCGAAAAATTTCTACTCCCCGAAAATTTAGTAGAATGATTTGGCTTGCATCGTGTAAAATAACTCGAAACCTATGATAAGGGCCAATGGTGTCACCAATTCAAAGTATGGCTACTACTGTTACAATCCAAACTATGGGGACCAAATATAATTTTATGTGAAACTATAAACATTAGAGTAACAATTTTGTATTTTTAAATCCTCAAAATCCTTTGAATCATTTCGTCAGGAGTTCATTGGGAAATTCAACCAGCACATATGAAATACCATTAGAAAATTTCATTTATAAATCATTAATTTCTAAACTCATCTTAAAAATATTCTATTTGTACGTTTAGCAAAATCAAATATTTTAATAACACAAAATGGGAATAAATAGCCGGCCCAAATATAAAAGGAATTGATTTTATACACTTAGGAGAGGGTGTTTTTTTTTATTGTAATATTGATTTCTCTTTTCTATGTGTTACTACCCTCTCTCACGTATGTTAGAGAAAAAATATCGCAATATGAAAGAAATTTTAAATAAAATATATATAAAATCCAACTTCAATATAAAAGGCACACATAAAAAGGAGGTATTTAAAGTTCACTGCTCCTATATATTGCAACTTAGCTGGCAAAATTGAAAAAACAAATAAACTATTATATGTTAAGCATCCAAATTCTAAGCAAATAAGCATCTAAGTAAATAAGCTGGAAAATTGGAACTTATAAATTGGAGCAAAACAAATCCATAGTATTCTATTTAATAGCAGAATATACTTCAAAAGTCACATAGGTACTCCGTGAGATCTTTTATTCAATAACACAATGGTGACACCAAAATTTAAGAACAAAACATGAAAAGTTCAAAAACAAGAATACAAGACTCAAACATCTTGAATCACACTGAACCCGACATTTTATCAAATGGGAATGGCGCTAGAGACTGACGGGTAGACGACGGTGGCGGGATGGGCCATGATGCGACGGCCTTTGGAGTGGCGAAAGCAGTAAACCAACGCCCCCACTGGCCACTCGACCACCGCCGCCACCACAAATGCCACGAACCCGAGCGTGGGCCCCACCACCCTGCACCTGCACGGGTTACTAGCCGACCCGCATTCTATGCATATCGGTATCCCGGCCATATATATTTTTGGCTAACTAGTGTGCATATGTATATATATATATATATGTATATAAGTAATTGTAAACATTTAGATATCCATATGATTGCTTTGATTTGCTAGCAAAGTAAATGTTGAAAAGGAGATAATTAGGAAGGAATTGATAAGGGTGAATATGAATCTGATGAAATGAGCTAAACGAAGCATCGGATATATATGTATATGTATGTATAATCTATTTTTTAAAATTATATGCTTAGTGTTTACATGCATGGGGTGTCGCCGTCTCTTGTCACGTCTTATGAAATTTTGTTAATAGAATAACTTTAAATAATGAAGAATCTCAAAGGACGCTAAATTTACTTAGAAAATATCCTAATCTTACCTTATTTGATCTCTAAAAGTCGTCAACAGACCATAAATATCTTAGGTAATGTTGCCGTGGTCATAATGTCACTAAATTTCCACTCGCTAGAGGTCGAAAAGGGATTGAGACTGAAAATAAAGTATATGCATGTCACTTTTCAATTTGTCTAAGTGAATTAGTCGACTAATAGGCTTTAGTAGTCAACTGATCCCCACTGGTCAAAGAGAAACTTAGGTTTCTGAAGATCAATTTAAGGGCATTACCTTCATTGACGCTTTACAGTCACCAATAGTCCAGTTAACCAACATGCAAGGCAAGTTATCCACTATTTCCTCTACTTCTTAAAATATTCACAGGTTTGTTAGTTTTGTCATCGAATCCTCTCACTAAAATGTCATTCAAGGCATTTTATGCTTGTATATGGGGTTGTAATTGAAGTGTTTCTGTCAGTTCTTGGAATCTCAGAGGTCAAAATGGTATTATAACCACAAATAAACTACATGCAAGTCAATTCTAGGTTACCCTGTTAGATAAGAAATTTGATAGAAGGATATCAATATACTTATTTCTCCTCGTACGATTAAAACTCAAGTTTTCAAGGTCAAAAGTGAGGGCATTACCTTTATTTCCCCAAATGTAGGAGGTCAAAACACTCGCAAACATCATAGTTTCTTGTCTTTATGTCGGGAGTATGCACTTTCTCGAGCAAAAACTATACCAATCCAAATAATCACCTTTATAAGCCTCATTAACACCAAAATTCGTCTTTGCATGTGGAGAAATCTAATCTTAACTCTAAGTCCAGAGAAATAATGTTGGAAAACTTACCAAAGATCATCTAAGAAGCCTTAGATTGAGGAATATGATCTTTGGGTGGTTACGTTTTACCTTAAAATGACAAGAGTTTGGCTATCTTTCTAGTTTCTCTTACTCTCTCTCACTCTACACTCAGTATGAGGGTGATAAGTGGCATATTTTTGTGCCTATAAGACTGTATAAACAAAGGAAAAGGGGCTGAGTTACGTGCAACCCATCATTTTTTAAAAACTCTATGCCTGTGAATCAGTCGGTTGATAGTGTCTAACATTCAACTGATTTGCCGCTTTTTGAGTGGTCAACCTAGTCAAATTCTAGTCAAATATCGGTCAATTTAGGTCAATTCTTGGTCAAATATCCAAAGTTCAAGGCTGTCTTCAATTTTGGTGTCAGGGTTATGCTATCCTCAATTCTGAAATCATAGTTACTATCTCATGGTTTCATTCCAAGTCTTAATTTGTCGGGTTATCTATCATTCACCATTGGCTTTTTCTTAAATTCATTCAAATAGTCATTGGTCATAATTACTTTAGGGAGTCGTCACAGTATCCAGAGCATAATGGGTTTTCCTCATAATGAAATGAGTAGAGGTTCGGTTTTCTTATTCATTGTATAACCTTATGCACAGATGTACTAGCTACTTATTGGACAAAAATGGAAGGTTTCAAGAAGAGGGTACCTTATTGCAGAAAACATTCGGCCTCTCAGGCTAAGTTTACCATCGACTCATAGTCGTAGGGTTGGAGAGGGTCAATCATGCCCCAAATGTGAAGTCTCAATCATGCCCCAAACCAGCTTATTTCGTGTCTTCGAATTTGTACTAGCTCGGGTATATATCGACAAAGACTCTCAAATTCACGGTGATATTTGGGAACCGTTCGATCACCTTGGTGCAAAGTAATGATGTCTTGATATTTGTCTTTGTTTCTGGTGTGATTATAGTTGTGCTCTTCGAAAAGCTATTTAAATCTTTCCTAATTTTGTACTTTCTCCCAACCAAAATCATAGGGGGCCATATTGTATCATGCCAACATGCTTCGGCCTTGCTGCATAGGTAGCAGAGATCTAATTCTAGTAGGTCTAGTTTGTTTTATACCCCGACATTCTGAAACACAATCTCCATTATTAATACCCACTTAGGTATGTTTGTCATGTCCATATAAGCTCAAAAACTAGGGATGAGACCAACATCGAATTGGATCTGGGCTTGAATAATGGCATGCCTTTCCTCATTGTGTTGTCCATTCGTCTCATATAATCATGTACCACAACATCTATTATATGCATCCTTGTCATTTGGTCCCGATTGTAGACCCAAGTCTTGTAAGTATTTTACAATATTGGGCTACGAAAAGGGTTCGACTGTATATGTTCCTCATTAGCCATTTCACCTTTCTCCTCTGGTTCATCCTCGGGTGGCACCTCATTGCCATAGTTGTTCTTCTTCTTAAACTTCTCTTCCATATCTTCCAGGTCCTATTCTTCCTCCTCTTCCTCCTCCTCCTCCTCCTCCTCCTCCTTGTTATTTGGGAATCAAATTTTCTCATTCATATTACTAAAATCTTCTTCTTCTTCTTCTTCTTCTTCTTCTTCTTTTGGATCACCTGGGTCAGAATCAACATAATGTCACTATCAGAATCAGCCGTAGGGTTGCTAATCAACAATATCCTCAATTAAACACAGTCCTTGCTAATGCCAATCTTTTATGGCCTTCTCTGTATCATGAAAGAAAATATTTTGTTTATAATTGCTTATAACTACGTGAATGCTCATGCTCTATACTATGACATGTACTTTGGGTCTATTCATATTGAAATATTCGTATGTTTATTGAAGAATAATGCTCACACTTCAAATCGTCTTTGTCCGTTAATCATAAATCTTGTCTTTCTCATATCCCAATCGCCTCCTTGTGGTAGTTGGGTATTCGCATTGATATCATATTCATCTGGACTCACAAGACATTAATCGTCACCTTTTGTTACACTTTAGATCTCGCATGACTGCTAGAAAATTTGTCAATTGTTCTAGCCCCATGGCAGAGTGAATTTGCCTAAAGACCTTCTACCATCGGCTTAGTGAATTGTCATAGTCACTAGCTATTCAACGTCTCACATCAAAATAAATTTAATTTAGAGTTTCAAATACTTGGTGTGCTACCTTACCTGCTTAAGTCTATCACCGCAAAACCATCACCACCATACCTTATCCGCCAAATTCAAATATCATCACATTTCACACAAATTTTTTACTCTTAATCAATGATCCTAAATACTCATCACTAGACTCTTAATCTTAGGGTCATTATAATCTAAAACAACACATCCAAAGATTCTTACTTTGGACAAAAGATCGAAAACTTAGACATTCTCCTAATGCACATGTCTTCAAATTCATTACATCACTATATGACATACCTAACTCCTATCTTGATATCCTATGGGCTGAACCTATCCTATATGAACCCTTAACCCGAGGCCAATTAGGGTTTATGTAATCCGATAACTCTGATACCACCTTATCGTACCTCCTGATTCCAGAAATTTAGAACGCGAGTCCTGATGTGACATGCCATCACTGAAACGTCCAAAAACTACAAATTTTCCTAAAGATATTTTTTTTAATAAAAAAATACCAAGATATTAAAAATAGTAAACACATGCTTTCAGACTAAATCATGCCTTAATAAGGGCTAGATGACTAACTACATGAGTCTACTATCTAGGCAAACACGATTGTAATGGAAGAAAATATAGCTTTATAATTCTACTGTTTGAAATGCAACTCAGAACTTTCAACTCCAAACAAGAAAGTAAACATAGTAGCTGAACGGGACGTAGTAGACTTGGTAGAAAACTAATGTAAAATCTCCAACACTTCAACAACTTCTAATCTCTCTTTAGGTCTCCCTTCCAAACACCAGTGCCAAACCTTCTCACTTGTGTGATAATGAATGACCTTTGTGCCTTTATCTGCTAGTTTCAGAATAGAGAAGCACAGCGGATGGTTAGGGCATTTACTAAGTAAAGAGCATTTACTAAGTAAAAGTAACATGCTTATCGATTCAAAAACCAAATAATATTTTATAAAAACTTATAATATAGGGATACTCCAAGTCATAGTAATAGAAAACACCTTGCCAAATTCTTCTTTAGACAGATTGGGGCCCCACGAATATGTATTTGGAAATACTCAAACTCAAAAAGACAGTCACTTGAGACTTCATACATAAGCTTGAGAACACAATACTCATCGTCCAAAGAGAAACTTAGGTTTTCTAATGTCATTTCAAAGGCATTATTTGCATTGAGGCTTTACAGGTTACCAAGAGTTCATTTACCCAATATGCAACGCAAGTTCTCAACTATTTCCGTCACTTCTTCCAGTATTTATGGTTTTGTTGGTTTCGTCGTCGAATCTTCTCACCAAAACGACAGCCGAGGCATTCTAAGCTTACATATAGGACTGCAATTGAAGTGTTTCCATCACTTCTTGGAATTTCAGATGTCAAAATGGGCTTACAACTGCAAATAAACTACATGAAAGTCAATTCTAAGTTGTCCCATCAGTATTAGTTGACTTATTCCTATTGATTCTATTAAAACTCAAATTTTCAAGGCCTAAAATGAGGGCATTACCTTTATTTCACCAAATGTAGGTCTGAGGACGTTAAAAGACTCACATACATCATAATTTCTTGGCTGTAACTTAGGAGGTATGCACCTTCTCAAGCAAAACTAACCTAAACCGAATACTCTAACACCAAAATTAGTCTTTGCATTTCGAGAAATTCAAGCTCAACTCAAAGTCCACAGAAATAAAGTGGAAAATTTATGAAAGATCATCTAACAAGCCTTAGATTGAGGAATAGGGTCCTCGGGTGGTTTAATTTTACCTCAAAATGGCAATAGCTTAACTATCTTTCTAATTTTTCTCACTTTCTCTCACTCTA
>MKEJ01028419.1:0-11479 GCA_001753735.1 Embelia ribes
GTAATGATAATGAAAATGAGACAATGCAATCATGATATTCATGCTTTTCAACTTCCATGAGTGGTATGCTTTTATTCCACGAAGAACATACTTTAAAATCCGTGAATGGTATACTTTTATTCTCCGAATAACATACTTTGAAAATTTCCCGAATTTCTACGAATGATCCCCAAAAGTTTATCAATATCTTGAATATACCCATGCTGCGAAATCAACGACTATGATGATGCCATGCCATATGCCTCGATAATGTTGATGTAATAATATTAATACCCCAAAATATACAATGATAGGAATGCCAAGAAAATTAAGCATATAATATGCTACATTATACCCGAATAAGATTTATCATTAATAAATCTATATAGCAACCATGAAAATAAAAAATAAATCAATACATGTAAATACACGTTGATACATACACACCTTAATTATTAATTATGCTATTCACAATCTACTCGTACCTTACGAGCCTACGAGAACCCCCTAAAAAGTCTACAAGCTTTGTCTCAAAAAGCCCTCTTCTAGTGCCTCGGGAATGATCTATCTTTGAACCCCTAATCAATGCAAACCTATACAAAAGATTGATCTACACGAGATGAGAGGAAGAAGATATATAGGTTTAATTAGATGTACCCGAGAGGCATGAATATTGAGACAAAATAAACAAATGAAAGAGAGACCTAGACTTATGTCAAAATGTAACTTGTGCAACAGAGGACTCAAAAAATGTACTTTTTATTGGCGAACAACCTCCCGAGATAGATGGATGGGAGGCATAAAGTTTTGATCTCTCAAATTCCCCCATAGTCTCCCTCTTTTAACTTTTCGAAATTTGTGAAAAAGTGAGCATTTGACAAACTTTTAAGGGTCAAAAAGTATTTTATCCCATGCTGAGATGTCTAGATAGTTGAAGAAGGCTGTTCGGCAATGGACACCCTCTGGACAAGCCTCCGAACACAAGGTAAAAAATTAGAAAATTTTGCAAATTTGGTTTCAAAAAGGAAACTCTGGTGCATTTTTTAGCAGGGTGTCTAGACACGACACAAAATTTTAAGTTTGACTAAGGCCAAACAATCACATCCAACAATTCAAACTACTTTCAAACTCTATAACGAGCTTAAAAAGGTTTACGGACATGATCCCACAACTATGAAAGATAATCCACGACTACGAATGATATATATATAATGTCTATGAATGAGACATTATAACAACAAATGATATGCAACGAGTCTACGCATGCAACGAACAACAATAAATAATATCATTAAAATCAATTAATAATATTATTTATACTTGCGAATTTTTTTTAAGAATTTCCGGGATGTGACAGATTTAAATTAAATAAATATTTTTGTCAAGCTCAAAATGATTTTCTTTTTTGGCTTTCAATCTGGCCAATTTGGTGACTATTACTCATCAAATTTTGTTTTAGAATCTAGTTGGATCTTGTAGCCAAATAATCCCATATCATTATAGGGATTAGTCACACGGATATTTGATTGTATCTTGAATCTTCTTCATTTCTTTCTGTGTAAATAATTAGAATTAAAAAAAAAATTAAAATTTTAAAAAGGGGAATGCCAACGCATCCGGAAGAAACTGATTAATCTCCTTCAATAGACTTCCTAAAAACCCGAAGCATAGATTAACAGAGCTATGATTAGAATAACACAATGTGTTGTTCATGCTTAGCAAAGAGATAATAAACCTGGGTGGTGCCCCACGATAAGAGAATTGTACTTCGACAAGGGTTTCGCGAATGCCTCGTAAAATGACTTGGGTAGAAGTCATTATCTATCGTTCTATTATATATAGTGAGAAAATAGTACATTTGAATAGTTGTTTTTTTACAAATTAGTGATGCTTAATTCTGATATATCTTAGCAAAATATGGAAGACAGAATAACGATATTTGATACGGATTGGTTTCATGTGACTTTTTTCCTTAAAATTCCATTCCGAAAATTTGGCATAGGATATGATTAATCCTATAAACAACTAAAAAATATTCTACTTTCTTATTAATTTTTTTCAGAAGTTTAAAACATAAAACAGCTAACAACGATGATTATATGTGTATTACGCCCAATGTGTGGAAAAAATGTATTTTTATGAAGTTCCTTAAAAAAAAGTTTTTTTTTTACAATTATATAATTTTTAATGACTATACTGAGATATGGACAAAAAGAATCATTTGAGTCCTAATGTATTTTCACTGCTAAATAAAGTGGTCTGATTGGACCTGGGGCGGTTAATGGACTATTATTAGACACGCAGGGTTATCGTGATGCCAATAACATAGACCGAATTGTTATTGTTAGTTAAAATGGGTACAGTGGATGCTAAAACAGAGAGAAATGTTTAGAATCAGCAAGTAGGCTATTGAAGCATATATTGAAAGTAATTAAATTAGGAGATGTATTTGAAGCCTTAAGAAAATGATATAGAATGACTTCAGGGTGCGTGCGACATTCGGTCCATTAATACTATATTTAATCAGCTATTCAGTTCATTATTTGTATACTAAATCAAGTGATAACGCAGTAAGGGCTGTGTTAATCCTTTTTTTAAACAAAATTAGAGATCGAGTATAGTCTATTCTATGTCTTTTAGAATGAAATAAAAAAGGACAACAAATTGCTCTTAGAGCTCTCGAGTTCAGGAGAAACTTCGGTGTTATTGATATTTATAATTAATTAGATCGCATTAGCTTATTCCATATCTAATATAGAAGTGCAATCCTTCATGAGAGGATTGTTACTAGGTAGAATTTTTTAGAGTTCTTCAGTTTATTGACTAGATAATTTTTGAAATGAAATTTACATGTCACATTGGAGTTGATTATTGCTAATGTACGTTACAGACGTGCTCGAATTCCCCTTACATTGCCTATAAATGACTATTTATATAAATATTTGTTGGCATGCCATGATGTAAATTTCGACAAGGATCAAAATTGTAACCAGAAGAATCTTATTCAGATTGTCGAAATTACTAACCTAGTGTTTTATAACAAGTTTTTCAATACTACCTCACAAATAATGGACCCGATTTGATCTGCTACAAAAATTTATACAAAAATAAAAAAGTAAGATATTAAAATTTGAATGAGCTACAATAAATCAAATCTAACCGTATCAATATTTGTATTATTCTAACCCCCTAACAATGAAGATGGCATTAGCGACGATTTGCCTTAAACCATAATGATTGGACATTCCAAGTAAGGAATGAGCAATTTTTTTGGACTTTCAAAACTGGAAAGTTCAATTATTTATGGACAAAGATAGTTTAATATCAAATGGCCCCATCTGCAATAAAACAACAATAGAATTAAAAAACTATGTTGAATAGTGTTTTGGGCCTTACGGCATTCTCTTTTGCCGAATGTATATATTTGCACTGTCACATTCGATCCCTTCCAGTTCATAATATTTCGTGGTGTATAAGTCGAGAAGAAATTAGTGTCAAATGTCTTTTTGGTAACGAAGTTTCACTGAATAGCTTAAAACAAGTCTTGAAGAAACTTGCATCATTGCTTGTTTAGTAATGAAGTTTCACTTAAGAACTTAAGCTGAACTAGTCACTTAGAATGGGTTGATTCCAGAAGAGAATAAAATTCAGAAATTTCCAAATATAAGCGATCCTCTACATTTAAAAAAGAAACCTTCAAATTCCTACGAATTTTTGCTACTGTTTTTTAAAAAATGCATTCTATTGAATTGATTTTTTTTAGTTGTTCAACTATTGAATAGAAATACACTATTATAAATTTGAATAAGCCGTTATAGTGTTCTTGGTAGTCATGAGACTTGAGTTCAATACTTCTCTGGCTCATCTGTCCTATATGGGGTGCCTCACATCATTTGTTTTACTATTCCCGAATATATAGTGATATTTAGGGTCCCATTATCAAGACTGTATTCTTTCTTTCAGGAATTATTAACTTTCTTTTTCAAAATATTTTAATATTCTCAAGTGTCGCAATTTTCGGTGATAGCAGATACTTGCATTGTTAAACGAGATTCCCGCCACTTCAAGGAAGTACCAATTCACAGTGGCAATGGCGGACAAGATCGTGGATGAGAACATTAGGACTGGCCATGAGGAGCTCAACCAGATCAACCGTGCGGCTCTCTCCCCCGCATTCTCCCGTACACTCTCCCTTCTTTACCGCTCCCTCAAAAACAAACAAACCTCCAGAAACTCCACCTCGTTGACCTCAACCATGCTCAGTCTAATTCCAATGAGCTCATACGTGTCACCGTTTGTGAGGGGTATGCGTACAATGTACTCCGTAGTTTCTTCGGGATGGAGTGAGAAGGGGAGGGGAAAGGAAGCACGTGGGGAGGACAGTGGGGATACCATGGCGGAGAAGTACGCACAGGAGTTGCTTTGGATAACGAATAAGCTGAGGGTGTGTGGCGCAGTGAGGGATGCAGTGATGCAATGGAGCTTGGCTTCTGGTATAGCGTCTCTCTCCCTTACGGCTAATCCCAGAGTACAGGGTCCCATCCTCAAAATATCATGTGAGCGCCTCTCTCTCAAGCAAGGTTTTAAATAACGGTTACAACTAATCTAACGGTAACGATGGCGGTGTAATGATTTTGGAGTGCAACAGCCATAGCATAATAGTTGCGGAAAGCGGAGTTACGAATATTTTTCAATTTTGCTCGACTCATCTAAACTTCAATGTCACACATTATTTATACTATAGAATTACATTCTTAATATTAAAATTTCTTAATAGTCTAAAAAATATGCATTTTTTAATGCTTTAATACTTTTTTATTTGAATGTTTTCATTTGTTAACATTATTAAAGATAAAAGATCGTGTTTCATACAATAGAAGCTTATTGAAAATAGTTAATTATTTACATCAAATAACTAACTTTCACTTTCATGAGCTTGCTATTCTAAATAGGAAATTTGAAATCTTATGAATTATTTAATTAATTATTCTTATACTGTTATGATGAATTTTATATATGTCTAATTCCCAAAATAACATTATTTATTGTTTTTCAATTTTAATTAATTTTTCTAACATCAATAACGGTCTGTAACGGCCGATATGGTACTGTAACAAATAATATAGCGAATACAACGGGCATTATAGCTGCAAATTTTATTGGTCCATAAAAGTTTTAGATGCGACCGAAACGGTTATGTAACGGCTTTACGTAACAATAATAGCCGGTATCTAAAATTCTGCTCTCAAGTGCACTCTTAGAGGAAATTCTTGGCTAACTATTTCCCTGAAGAACGTTGAACTACAATTATGAATTATCATCCGAAGCATATTATTGAAGGGCGCCTAGTCATTTAGTGTGCTCTTTGGCTTTTTCCATCGAAAATGAAAATGAAAGAATTGAACTAGTGTTTCTTCAAAAATAGGTGGATTTCATTACTAAAATTGTTTAGTATTCTATACATACTTGTTTGCTTGTACGAGACAGATGAGATGTAGATTTAATGCCCAAGGTTTAGAATCCATGTATCGTCCATCCCAGTCAGGAAGAAGTTGTCTCATTCTTTCTTGATGAGATATCTCTGTCTGTCCTTATCCGGCAAACAGTTTATCAGACAAGGGAAGTAAAGCCTAAACCTTCCCACACTCCTTAATCTTACAAAAAACTATTCCGTTGGCATAATGGCAGCCGTGAAAGAATCCCTGTCAAATTCTTTACTATTTATTTATGTGTCAAATAGCTCCTTCCAGTCATCCATTTTCATGGAGTATTTGAATGTATCCTTATCAAGCTAAAAGGAATAGTACATTCTTTTTTTTTTTTTTTTTTACTATGGTAAAAGATATTGAATGTTTTAAACACCGTGTTGGGTTTTCTTAAAAGATATTACTTGTCCATTTGCTTTGAAGAGGTTTTATTTTCTATGAGATATGAAGGATAATATATTTATATGTTTGAAAACATGAAGTCGGACTCCTTAAGAGGGATCATACAGAGAGGTTAGTACTAAGAATGAAAGACCTCAAACTTGAAGTAAATTCCAATACTTGATACGATAATGACTGTTTGATAGACATGAACACGGGGGCACAAACATTTTGTAAGTTTTTTGACGTAATAATGGGATTCTTTTGGGATAAACGTGATAATCTACTTCCTGTTCAAAATTATTTACATTCTCATTCATGTTCATACTTTTCTAGGTAAGTAGTGTCGACATTGTAGTTTCCTTTTTTTGCAAGTGTTTTAGTAGAACATGCCATCTCATGCTAGGATGCAATGCTCGTGTCCATTGACACAATGCCATGAGTTGATATTATGATCTCTCTACGATTAAGAGTTAAACATATTGTAGAACCAAAAGTTTTGTCTTCATGAAAGCTCAGAGCACCGTTTTAGGTGTTAGTACAAACTTGCCAAGTGTGTGCTGAGGGCTAAAAAACACTCAAAGATCTAAGGTTTTAGTACATTGCTTTCTTTCTTTTTTACTAACCATGCCTTATTATCGATTCCTTTTAATGCAGCCATATTGATAGTTGAGCTTGCAAGAGGAAATTTCGAGGTCTCAACCCACGTAAAGTACAGGCTGCTAGTACTTTGGCTCCCACTCTTTTGCTACGCTGACAATGGGCTCGCATATCCTGTCTTATCAGGTTACGAGAAGATGGAAATAGAGAGGGCCATAGATGAAGTCATTTCAACAATGCCTCCAATGGATCAGGAAGTAGTCCTCACAAATTGGCTTCAGGATTTTGCCGTTACGGCTTCTGACTGGCCCAATCTTCAGAGCGCTTACGATCGGTGGTGTCAATCTACACGTAAGCTCGCCAATGAACCACCACTCCTGTGCGATTCTTATGATTCGCTGTGATTTTGCCATAGTCAACACTGTTGGTCACATTTACTTTGAATAGAGGTAGTTGCTTCCGATTTTTAGTTAATCATTGTGGTACTGTGTTACACGTTTATATACTTTTAAGATAGAACAAATGTTTTACTGTTCATTTTTCACTTTGTCTTGTTCTCGGAGAGAGAACTTATCAGTTTTATGTATTCCATACACAAGATTGTTATGATGCTTGCCTTGTGTAAATATTTTCTTCTGAACTGGTAATTTTTTATCTGGTAATAGCGTTGCAGCTCAATTCCCGACTATTCCATATGGTATGTGTGAAAACTATGTAGTCATATGTATGAGAAACTGGCGCTGCATTTGGTGCAAGAATATTTCGAAGAAAAATTGCGATGGAATAAAAAATATTGTTCTTGTACCATAATTTTTTGTAAAATTTTTTTCCTTCCTGTTATATTTTTATCATGATGAATCCTTATACTAAACGGAGCCTGAGAGCTTGCTCCTAGAGAAAAGCCTTTTGTCCAGCTCTGAGAGAGATGCTCAGGAATACATCCTGAGGTTTTGGCCCTTCCTCTGAAAGAGGGTTGGGACTACACCCGAGGGTTTAAGCCTTGCTACCACAGAGGGTGTTCCTTTCGGCTTTCATCCCTCTGAAGGAGTTTGAGCATTGCTATCAGATGGGGTCTTCCTTTTGCCTCTTTGAAGGGGCTCGGTACTACGCCCGAAGGTTCTAACCCTTGTTCCCTAAAGTGGCCAGGAATTTATCCTAGGGTTTCTAGATCATCTACAGAAAATCTTTCGTCTGCCTCAGGCCGGGAATTGATCCAAGCATTCTGTGTAAAGTCCTAAAGTTGGACTTCTCATTCGAATGTGGAGTGGGGAACATGGTCTCTGGTTGATACAAAGGTGTGTTTTGCATCTCTGTATATCGCCAAGGCATCCATATATACTACAGGCGCGTGACGGCGTTTATGAAAAAAAAAGGAGAGGATACTCATCAAGGTTGATCAAACAAGTCAGTCAATGAACTACCCATTCAACTGTGGAGTGAGCACAGTCAACTGAGTAGTCAATAAGCCAACTAGTTTGGTTGACCGATCTTGCCGAGTCCTTTCTTTCTACAAACATCGGCACGTGCGAAACACACCTTTGTATCGACCAGACATAGAGGGGCGAGGTTGGGTTTGGAGAGGAATGGGCTATTCAAGGTTTCCAAATGGTTGTTACTGCTGTAATAGTAATGATAGCAGTGTTACGATTTTCGAGTGTAATAATAGTAGAATAAGATGCAAATTATTTTTATATTTGCAAAATTATTTGTTGATTTTGTTTTCCTATAATGGCAGCCATACGGCCGATATGTAACAGTCTCGGCCAATAAGGCCGAGAATTCCATCGTCACTGCAATATTGGTCCGTACCGGTAGCGGTGATGGCAAAATTTTTAAGTAACGGCGTTACATAATGATAACGGCCTATAATTAAAACCATGAGCCTAGTTCATACTTACATATCGAAAACTGATCGATGCCCGGCCTATTTTACAACCTACAAGTGAGGGCTAAATGTTAACATAATGTTTGAGGTGAATCCTAACATTAATTCTGACTTGCATTCGTAAATTGCCCATTAATGTTAGAAAAGTTTGTTATTGAGATATATAGATGATTAAATGGTTATGATGTGAATAAATTTAGAAAATATGTGAGTAAATTTATGTGAAATTATGTGATAATGGGAAAGTTCATAAATTGCTTTAGTAATAAAGGGTGGAGAAACATATAAAATAAATGAGAAAAAGTAAAAGTTACTAGTTTTGTTTGGCTTACGCGTCAAAAGAATGGTTTAACGAGAGAAGCACCTTTCGAAAAAGGGTTAAAGAGAAAAGCTCTCCATTTTCTCAGGAATTCTAGAGGTAGTTTTGCCTTTTTTACACGCTTCCTCTCTCTGGCCACCACATTCTCTTCTTTCCCCTATCCTCCATCTTTCTATTTCTCCTCCTCTTCCTTCAGAGCCACCCTTCGTCCTAACCTGACCTCACGTCACCTAAATTCTATTATTGCTAGTGACTTTCTTTGAAGTAGTTATGCGGGTAAGCTTTTATTACCCCAATGTTTCAAAATTAAAACAACATATTTTTTATGATAACAAGAATGCTAAAAGTATACAAAAAGTCTTGTATTTTTTGTTGTTCTAATGATGTTATTTAAGTGATTATTAGTAAGGTAATTACTGTTCAAAACGGACAAAAGACAAGTGTGAAAAATATTTAAAAAGTTGTGACTCAAGGCGAATAAAGAAGTAGTTTCTTTGCCCGCCCGATGTTTGTCCAACTGGTTGAGCCGCCAGACCGACCACATGGTCCGGGTTGATGTTTTGAGCCAAAAAGTTAGAAAAATTCGAAGTGTTTTCATTGTGTTTGATAGGCGCCCGATGAGCATTTATACGTATTTTTTTGTGTCCAATACCTTGTCTGATGAGTGTTTGTCGTCGGACAGCTATCGTACAGCCAATCAGGGTTGTTAGACAGAGAAAACATCTAATGTAAACACCTTTTTGACCATATATCACATCAAAAAAGATCAAAAAGTCATTTTCTAACTCTTTTAGCCAAAATAGAGAGAAAGAGAGAGAGAGAGTTAAGTGGTGGTTTTAAGCTTCAATCGATCTTTACTTTGATCCATTTCATTCGTTGATCATCCATAACTAAAAATTAGATATTCAGAATCTTTATTGCAAGGCCTACATTGATGTAAGTCTCATCTCTTCTTTTTCTAATTTATATTTTCTTTTTTTTTTTGTGCCTTTTAGGTTCATCAAAATAAATTTATACAATCTCTTGCTTATGTCTCATAGACAATCTTTGTGTATACGTGCATGTCGATTTGAAGTAGGTAGCTAGATAGATTCAAGAGGCTAATAAAGGGAATTTTTGGGTTAGAGTTTGTGTAATCTTTCAAAGTCTTTTCGGAGCTCGTGAGGTATGGGTAGAATATGAATAATAATATAAATTTGAGTTTGTGTGTGTAATGGACATGTGTGACATGTCGTGAACTTCGTGTTTGAGTGTTGTGATTGTTGTGTTGTTTTCTAATATGTCAATTACTTCTCGTCGTGTATCTATTTTCGTAACATGTTCAGATTTATAGCCTTCCTACTTTTGTTGACATTCGAGGCATGTTTATATTTGTTGATCATTCACAGCATATGAACTCGTGTAATTGACATAAACCTCGTAATATAAAAGCATGTAATTCATGAGTAAAAGTATCATATACATTTGAGATTAGGTTTTGAGCCTTTTATATTTCTTTTCAGAACAATGTATCGCCTTTTACAAATTTTGAGATTTGATAATTAAGGAAGAGGCCTAGAAACTTGCACAAGGAGCGACCTAATAGCTCAGTGCGTTAGTAGCACACAAGAGTCGGACCTATGATTTATGTCACACCGAGAGTATGTCGATTGTAGAAAGGGCATTCGAATAGTCCTCTTTTATAAAACATTCGAGAGATACTATTCCCACATTTCACTTTCAGTCATAGTCGAGATTTTATGTTCGAGATTCGTATTTAAAATTCGAGATTCGTAATTTGTGTTTGAGTATCATCGTGCATTCATAGCATTTGTAGACTTGTTACTTATCCTTCATGTTGAAAACATGTATTAATTTACAATTTGTTATTAAATGTTCATTTATGTTCATTTGCATATGCATACATAACGAGTATATCATAGGCTCACTTTTATCGTGTCGTTGATAATCTAACCCGTATTTCTATATTTGAATATTCGTACTTTATTTATGTTATAGGTGCAAAGGAGAGTTCGATGCATGCTTGATTGGCATGGGCTTATATGATGATAGGCGTGTATTGTGGCCTCAATTTGATTGTGTTATTTTGTATATGAGGCATTGAATATTATGTATTTGAGTAATATCTTTTGGACAAACTTGTCGCTTGATATATATGTATGTAAACTTCGGAATTTTACTTTATTGTAGTTGATGGAAATATATGTAAATTCTAGATTGTTGTAGGTATAAATGCAAAGTTGGAAGTATTGTAGTTCGAGTTGGGTTATGGTATTTATCTTTTGTTATTCTTATTTTATTTTCTTCTGTTTCCATATATTATCTATGTTTTGATCGTGACTTTGGGTTTGCGGGAATTCGAGGCGCGACAAAAAAAATTGGTGATGCATCTAAAATAACGTTTTTTTTTATATGTTTTGTAATGTTGGCATTTATACATTACAGTGACGTTTGCAAATGACGTTTAAAGGGTTTGTGAATGGGCCCAAAAATACTATTAAATTATCATTACAACTTTTTAAAACATTGATAAAGCAAATTTAAACGACTATTATTAACGTTGTTGACCAAATTTCTTGCGACTTTTAGAGATATTAGATGGGTATCACGTGCGTTGCATGTGTTATATTTTAAAATACTAAGTATTGAATATATGTGTTACACTCATATTTTAATATATTTTTTTTTGAATTTTTTTTATATATAATGAAAGACATTATTTATTCATTTAGTCAAACCTTGATAGTAATATTTGTGATTGAGTTTACTTTTTTTTTTATAACTTTGTAAAAAATAAATAATAAAAATCACATCTTAATTACTCATTTG